>JBCNYG010000023.1:10043277-10056336 GCA_039654305.1 Porochilus rendahli | reverse complement strand
CGGCTGAGATGGGCGCCAGCCTCCCCGCGACCCTAATTAGGAATAAGCGGTTCAGAAAATGAATGAATAAATGAAGTTTATATTTATATTTGTGACATATAATCCCGAATAAAACTATTTCAGTTACAAGTAGTAACATTACAAATGGTGGTAAATTTAAAAGGGGTGAATACCTTTACAGTGTAACATCTCAAGCTGCTTTTTGGAAAGATCTCACTGCTTAGCAAATATCGTATGCAATTTGCCAAATTTGTCCCGTATTCCACATTTAATCACTAAGCAAACCTTAACCTGTTCAGTATCCCAAATCCCAATTTATTTTTCTGGATAATTTAATCTTAGCTTCATATTGCATAAAAAAGGCCAGCTCATAGCTTTTTAAAAAGTGCCAAACTAAAATAACAAGCTCCAGACACTGAACAAGTTTAAATTGTTTAAATTTGGGTTTCAACATTTTACTTTAAGGTCCATAAACTGTGAATGTTTCCTTTCAGGTCATTTCAGGACAGCAACTTCCCAAACTGAACAATAAATCCACGTCCATAGTGGACCCCTTTGTCAAGGTGGAAATCTACGGAGTGCCAGCAGACCAAGCCAGTGGAGAGACGGCCCACATCAATAACAACGGTAAGTGTCATTACCAGATTTTTCATCGAATTCATATGTTGTATTTGTGAACGTTGTTGAACTTTCTGTTTTTCATGTCTGCAGGCTTCAACCCAAAGTGGAATAAATCCTTTAAGTTCACCATTCAGGTGCCGGACCTGGCACTAGTGCGCTTCTTGGTGCAGGATTATGACACCGCGTCACAAAATGACTTTATTGGGCAGTATACGATACCTTTTAACAGTATGCAGAATGGTAAGCTCGTAGGCATTTTGTTTTTGAATTTTCTTCCTTCTCACTCATGATATACTGGATTTGACCATCTAATCTGTGCTTGCTTCATTTTGCGAGGTCAAATCCAGTTAATCACCTGTTAGTGAAAAGCGGTTCTACTCCAAGCTCCTCCCCCATGACTGAACTTCTCACCCTATCTCTAAGGGAGACACCTGCCATCATGTGATGGAAGCTCAATTCAGCCGCTTGTATCCGTGATCTTGTTATTTCGGTCACTACCCAATGGTCGTGACCAAAGGTGAGGTTAGGAACGAAAGTCAACTGGTAACTTGAGAGTTTTGCCTTCAGGCTCAGCTCCCTCTTCACCACGCCGGACCGGTACAAGCTCCAGCTTACAGCAGAGGCTGCACTGATCTGCCTGTTGATCTCACTTTCCATCCTTCCCTCAATCGTGAACAAGAGCCTGACATACTTGAACTTTGCTGAGATTGCAGAGAAACATGGCCTCAGACATGCTGCTCATACTCGCTGCTTCACACTCCACTGCGAATCATTCCAGCAAGAGCTGGAGGTCCCGGCTTGATGAAGCCAAAGCGGAACATCATCCGCAAAAAGCCAAGACGAGATCCTGTGGCCATGTTTCTAGACAAACTGTATAATAATCACAGAATCTAAGATATCTTAATATAATTGACCATTATTATATATAGTAAATTAGTAGCCTAATGTATGTAATATATACATTAAATAATATATATAAATATACTCAACAATATATTTCAATATATAGACAACAATTGTACCTATTGTTTTTTTTTTCCATTCGTTTGTTTTTATTTGTATGGCCCCAAAATTATCTTCACCTTTATCATGAACATTGCTAAGCTTATTGTTTTGCTTTCTGCTCACAAATTATGAATTGTTTTAGCTGATCAAATGGGGTAGAATGAAGCTCAAAATATTAAATTTTTTAATTAAGTATTCTGACACATGTATGAGTGTGAGTGTAATGTATAGTCTTAATTCTTTTTTTGTTTTTTTGTTTTCCTGCAGGATATCGTCACATTACCCTGCTCTCGAAAGGTGGTGACGTAATCCCTTCAGCCAAACTGTTTGTCCACATTATGATTTTGGACCCCTAAAGATCAGCGATCAGTGCTGAGACCAGTCTTTTTTACAATATCACTAGCAGTAGTGGACCATCTACTACAGAACAAGAAAGATAAATATGCGTGTAATGAAACACAGAGACAATGGATTGATGGAGATACTCACATCTGAGCGACATCAAGTGATCATCCAAGGGAATGGCTATTGTATACACTTTTCAATTAAAATGATTTTAGCTTTTAACTGTTTGCAAAATGATCGTTTATAATTGTTATTATTCTTTCTTATCTAAAGATTTCTTGTGGAAAAAGCTTCGGGGGAGTGTATCTAGTTATTCAGTTGTGTGGTAGTGTCTATGTGGCTTTAGATTAAATGTTCTACAGTAAACATACATCACAATACTGTCTATTAAAATCTATAACAGTACACAGGAGCACATAGTGCCATATATGTTACTAAACTATTTATTCATTTTAAAATAAAATTAAAGTAAAATAAAAAATACATCATGAGACTGCGGGAATTATAAGAAAGAATTTGTCACACGGTCTCTTAATTTAAATTTTTCTTAAATAATCATCCTTAGTCTAAGAAACATTTGTTCTTTTAACTCAACTCTGAATACTGTCTGTTTGTTATGGGGTCTTAAACCGACAAATTAATTAATTAATGATTTATTCCAGTTACCAGGAATCACATTCTGTTTCTAAGCGATGATTATTATGTGAAAGCTCTGTATTTTCCGTCTCTACTGACCAGTTCAAGGTTTACGTCAGAGAATTTTGCGATCACATCAGGCTGTTGGGATACTTATGTCAATATGCACTGTTGAACTCTAATGCTTGTGTTACTATTCAACTCTTCTAAATGTGCTTTTTCTTGTTGGTGAGGTGATACTCTGTGCAATTCAGTCTGTAAATGTTAAACCTGTCATTGTCATATTCACTGGACCAAGTATGACCAAGTACTTCAGCTTGACTGACACTAATAAACTATCCTTCACTGCTATAAGTGACTTCTTTCCGACAAAACATCTAAATAAAAGTTTAAAAGGCTCTTGGGCATTCTGTGTTTTTTGTTAATTCATCTACAAGATCACAAGGTTATATAAAGTCATTAATACTAAAAGTGTTCTTATCTTTAGTTTGTTGTATGGATAATAACCAGATATGTATATGATATATTTATGCATGTTTAACTCTTAACTCTTCATTATGCACAAGAGTATCTGTTCTATACTTGACGCTCAATGATTATGATGATGATATTCGTAATAGAAATAATATTAATAATAAAAATAACTATTATTATATTAATAAGCTATATATGCTGATGATATGAGCTATGTAATGATAATAAAATCTGTCACAGACCTACTGTCGGGAACTAGCTCGATGCGGCTCAGAGTTTCGCTTCGAAACATTTTTAAGCGGGACACACTGAAGTGAGTTGCCTAGGCAACAAGAGCTGAGCAGTGAAGCGATTCGCTTGTCGCTTGTCGCTTCATGTCTAACAAGACAAGCACATGGATAATTTTTTTTTATGGACATATTTCTTCCTGTAAACAGAAGGTACCTTGTACAAATTGATTTATTTACTGTATTTAGTACTTCAGCAATAACACAACAAAATGGTAGAATTTACACAGAGCCAACATTTATTCTCAGCCATAAATATGTCATAGCTGTTAAAAAGCATGTATAAGGAACTTCTGCAGGTAAATAAAAAGAATGCATATTTCTTTCTATGATATTGATTAGATGTTGCAGTAGTACAGTATCTTTAGGTATTTGGCATTTTTAGGCCTCTTTCAAATATATTTTGTATTTTTATAGCCAGTTATGCCTATTAGAAAAAAAAAAGTTTCTTTATTATTGTATTTTATTTATTATTACTTCTTTTCTTATAAAAGTCCAGCTTTCTTTTTCAGGTCAGTCTGGCGCCACTTAGGTAAGCGTTTGAAATTACTTCTGGTGCAACCGAGAAGATCCTCAAAATCTGCATCATTCAGATACTCCTGAGAAATCAATGGAGGACAGGTACAGAGAGGATGGGGATAAAGGGAGGGATGACACAGAACAGAGATGAGAAACCGTGATCTGGGGCACAGGATGAAGACACACTGTATGTAATGACCATTAAACTTGGGAGTACAGGTGCTAGAACCTTTGTGTTTAAATGTTTGCAGCTTTTAGCTCAAGCATCTTGGATTTAATTTATTGTGTATATTTTCCCCTACAGATTCAGTTCATTAATAGGTAAATTAACATATTTAACCCAGGGCAACATTTAACCAGTCTAAATTAATTTCCATCCATAGTTTTAAAATTATTACATTTTTGTTTGTTTGTTTTGCATAAAATTTATTTTACATGAACTTAAATTTCAATTTACTTTTAAAGTACATTATCTATACTATTCTATTCCCTCATGAAACTGAACTTGTCTGGGTTTCTTTTTCCACATTAACCAAAATTAGAAAGTCTGAGGTCCTGATTTTGCCCTGGGTTTACACTGGGGCAGATTGTCCATGATCTCCACAATTCAGAAAAGCGTGGAACTCCACTATTTATTAGTATGCTTGGAGCATGACTGGGGTATATAAAAGAAGTGTTTCCAAGTTCATTAAGACCCCTACGATGGTGCATCAAGGTACATTGCACTCTGTTAAGGTCTGTCAGTCTCTACTACGATTCTAACATGATTGGTGTCAAAGCGTAGTAATCATTGGAACATTTTTGACATTCAATCATTGTTGTAATCATCATGATTCCACAAGTTCCCTCAAGATCATCACGATTCCACCAAATTCCTCACTATTCCCATCAAATCGTGGTGATCATGGACAAACCCAGGATTACCATGAAAGCTGGTTTATTAGCTCACTCTTAAGAAAATCTTCAGTCCTCAACACCCACCTCACGCTTGCTGGGGTCCACTCCCTCAGGAAGCTGAGCAGAACTATTACTGGTGACCTCTTCAGGACTCAAACTTGCTTGGCTTTGAGCTTTAAAAGTAGAAATATCAGCACGCAGGCCAGGATTGCTCGAGGAGGTTTGAGAATTTGGGGATTTGTAGTTCTGAGAGGAGATTTCAGTGATGGGTCCACCAGGGGCACTGCTGAGCATGTCTCCACCCACCGAATTTTTGTTCAAGACGGTGTTGTTCATTTTCTGCAAGAAAAGGTTTTTTTCAGGTTTATTTGAAACAGATTGTGAAGATCACAGCTTAATTATCAGGTCAAACATGTGTGTCCACATTGGATAC
Organism: Porochilus rendahli; assembly: GCA_039654305.1. Taxonomy (NCBI): domain Eukaryota; kingdom Metazoa; phylum Chordata; class Actinopteri; order Siluriformes; family Plotosidae; genus Porochilus; species Porochilus rendahli. Next base: position 10,051,119 of record JBCNYG010000023.1, on the reverse strand, counting down.
ACCAAGGCTAAATATATATCAGGATATACTTCCGTCAGCAAGACAATTACTTTAATAACAGTTCACAACTTACATTACAATCTTATTTATTTTAGCTTTAATTCACTATATCAGAATTCTGATGGATTTTACAAAATTATTATTATTAGTAGTGTAAATATTTTTTTAAATAAATACCTTATAGCACCTTTCATTTATTAAACAACAGAGAAATAAGAACATGAAAGGTTGTAAAAGAAAATTGGTAAATGAAACTACCATAAATAGAAAAAAATAAGTCTAATAAAATGCCATGGTGGGATGATAATAATAATAATCATCATCGTTATCATCATAATAATCATAGTGGTGCTTTGGTTAGCAGGTGCAGTGCTGCTTTGGTTAGCAGGTCCGTCTCACAGGGAAAAGGCCCCAGCTTTGATTCTGTGTTTGATTCTACATGCACAGTAGGCTAATTGGCTGTTCCAAATCACCCCTACGTGTGAGTGTGAGTATGAATGGTTGTATGTGTTGGTCCTGCGATGGTCAGGCAAACTGTTCAGGGTGTACCCCGCCTTTGCTCAGAGTTAGCTGACATAGGCACCAGCCTCCCCGCGACCCTAATAATGATTAATCGGCTTAGAAAATGAATGTATTAATAATAAAAATTATAATCATAATAATTTTCCATATGAGTTCATTGTTTTAAGTGCATAAAAACAAAAGTACAATAAGAAAAGGTTCACTTTAATTCTGTACCCTTAAAACTGTACCCTTGAGGGAATTTTTTTTTCTGGTGAACAAGTAATTAACATACCACAGTGATCTGTGAAACTGATCCCGAGGCAGACAGTTTACCCTTTATCTCCTCATATGACAAACCTTCCTGAAAAATACAAATCCATTTACTCTTTCAGGAATCACACAATACCTGGAAAGTGACATACAGTAATCACAATCACTAAGGCCTTACAACATGGCAATGCCTGCACTCTCTAATATCTAATTACAGAACTTTTCCACCCACTCACACTCCACTTGTGAGCATCCCATGCGTTGAACCATCCTGTGAAAGTGGGTGGCTCATAGCCCTGTTTAACTGAGATGATGGGAGTATCAAGGTCACGGCCTGCTGGATGGGTCTTCAGGTAATCTAATGCACTGGTTTGAGACTCCTGGACCTCATATTGGTTGGCGGAATTTCCAATCCACAGGAAAATCTGTGAAGAATATTAAAGACATGTTAACAGTTGTCTCCAGACCATAAGTACTATCTGTAGTTTCTGAGCTGCTAAGAGTTAAAAATGCTACTGCAATGAGATTTTCTTTAGCTTCCACCAAAGCAAAAATCCACATGAAAATCGAGCACAGCAAACATCACTTCACACAAACACACCTCATCCCAGGTGTCCAGCAGCATGACATCGTCCTCATCCAGGTCATCCTGCGTGAAATGTGCCACCTCGGTCATACGGAATTGACCTGTCTGGTTAGAACACTCAAAAAGGCGGGGATGGTACGATGGCACCACTGCTTCAAACCTGGGTAAAGTGAATAAAACGCACACAATTTTTATTAAGTACCTGATGTTTACAGTTTAGGGCTACATACCAAGGTTAAAAGATTCTAGTGGTTTCTTAATCAATGTCATGAGATACCTCTTGTCACTGGCATATGGCGCTTTTCCACCCAGGGCCAACCAGAACTGCGGTGGCTCCTGGCCCTCCATTACAATCTGCTTGTCCTCCACTGAAAGTATATCAGCCACAGTCCTTCCCATCTCACGCTCATCACCGCTGCAGCCCTATTCATATGCACAAAGACATGGTGGGCTGCATTACCTGCCACCCTATCACTGACCATATTTGCATACTGGTAAATTATTTTTAGTTTCTGCCTATCGAGAACTACAGGAATGGGTTTAGTCAGTCCGTCCGCCTGGACATTTACTTGCAGCACACTGAAGCTGGGGTTTTCAAACTTGCTGTGCTTGTTCATTACTAGGAGTGCTAGGCTATCATTGTGTGTGAGTGACCTTGACCTACTTTTGAAGGTCACAGAGGCAAAACTGTATATTAGGTTTCTGGACATTTACTTGTAGAGCACTAAAGCTGAGGCTGTGAAACTTGGTATACTGGCTCACTACTTTGAGTGATAGAATGAGTTTGTGTGTGAGTGACCTTGGCCTATTTTCAAGGTCACGGAAGCAATACTGTATACATTATTAGGTTTTTCGACATTTACTTGCCACGCGCTGAAACTGGGGCTTTCAAACTTTGTATGCTGGCTCACTACTATGCGTACTAGGATGAGTTTGTGTGTGAGTGACCTTGACATACTTTTCAAGGTCTCAGGGACAAAACTGTATATTAGGTTTCTGGGCATTTATTTTCAAACTTGGTGTGCTTGTTCTATATTGGCATATTATGAAATGGACCTTTCATCGGGAGCGACTCCTGTGGTCTACTTTTTTGCTCCAATTCTGTACTCAAACAGTGAGAACTAAATGAAAGACTTACCTTGCCATACCACATGTAAGTCCCGTTGTTTGTTTTCAGAAGAAAGACATCATTGCTGTTGAGAGAAGTGGCTCTGGCTGGCACCTCTATTGCCTTGGTATTCATTTCATTTGATCCTCGAACCTGGAAAAGCCTGGCACCAGGATCAGGGTTTACTACACCCGGCTTTCCAGTCCCACCCTTAGAACCAACCAAGATGCCATTAGAACATCTGAAAATGTGTCATTTCAGCATGAACAGAAAAACAGTTTAACAAGCCAGATAGTGTATTCCATGCTATGGGTTTTTTAGTATACTAGCCATAGCATTTTGAAGATCAAATAAAAGCCCACTCCCCCCTAGCCTCAATGACAACCTTATTTACAACATGAAGTAAAAATGTACAAGACTCATTTATCTCTTTATTGTAGAATGACTGTGTTTAACATGCCTGTAATCCATCAATTATATATCACGAGTGTCATATGTAAAGCTGCTTTGTAAAAAGTTCAATACAAATAAAACGCAATAAAATTTAATTGAATTGATGCGGGAAGCTGGAGATAATCCCAGCTGATTTTGGTCAAGGTACAAAGGTAACCCCATTGTAACGGATTGCAACTCAACTGTAGGGCTAACATACTACCATTCACCACATTCATGCATATAAACAATTAATTTTGGGCATCTATCATATTTATACAACCTCCAACCACCCGTAGCGATGTCCTTTTTTTCCTGCTTATTTGTACTTAAATACTTTCAGAAAAGGCATTATAATTTTTACTATAAACAATTATTATTATTAGTATTTATTCCTGGAGAAAACTAGAGAACCCTGAGGAAATTAATGCAAGCACAGGGAGAGCATGCAAATGCTGTCAAACCCAGAAACTTATTGCTGTGAGGTGACAGTGCTAACCACTGCATCACCGTCATATTTCTTGCATAATGGATACAGTTTTATTTAAAATGTGGGCATTTCAGTTCAGAGCACACCTACTTGGAAATTGTAAATAAGGAAAATAAACTATAAAACATAAAACGTTTACTGTAAATTCATTATTATGCAAACACAAAGTATAATTTACCTCGTAGATGATAAGTTTACCCTTAAAAATGGCCAGAAAATGGCGTGGTTCTTTGCCCATGGTCACCCTGACCTGAACTGGAGCCCCATTATATTTGTTATCTACATTCACTGCTTGGTATGCACATGCAGTTATCTCGTCCTGTGTGGCATGGCGACCCTGGATAATACACACCACATTTTCAGTATTACACATTTCATATTAACTGTTTATCAAGTGTGAGGGTTTGACATGTAAATATTGTCCATAAGATAAAAAGATAATATGGTCCATAAGATCCTGCATACAAATGATAAGATTTCAAGCTTGAGTTTGTCCATTTGGCTGAAAACATGCATCATAGTAGCTTAATAGTAGATATTATTCTGCTCACCAACCACATGTAGAGGATGTACTGCTGTTTGTAACCTTTGTTGTAGGTATACAGCACTAGATAACAATCTCCCCCGTAAAACTGCCCATAAGTACTGGGTGGTACCTCCTGAAGCTCAAGATGCTCTATACGCCAAATCTGAGTAAAATGTTAAATGGTACAGCTTTTGTTAATTTAAAATAGCGCCAAAAGTAAACATTTTTAAATTAATCCTTATTAGCATTTTGCTGTGTATTGTTTTTGTGAGTAATCCTCTGCACCTGAACTTCTCCAGAAGCATCATCCACCATCCGCTCTTCTGCAGCCAGTTTAGGATCAGCATGAAGTTCCATGACGTCAAACTTCACCTGGTCTACTTTGGCTGAAAGACACTAGATCAATATCCATCCACACATACTGCTAAGTTTGTAACAGACATTTGATAATATAGTGGATACCTATCTTGCCCCTAGAGTAGGTTTTTCCCAGGCCCTGGGTTTGGTTTACTTCTTTCCAGGACTTGAAGAGCTGTTTAAACATGGCAGACTCTGCACCTTCACTCATCACTTCCACATTAGTGGTGGGAGGATAGTTTTTGGCTTTTATAAATCCCTGAGAGGGAACATTTTGATGAGATGATGGTCATTCTTATAGAAGAAATACAAACAAAATATCATGATACATTTTTGTGTGTTTCAAATCTTGACTGGTAAAGAGCTTACGACGGCATGCTGAAATGCTGAACGCTTCTCCTGTACACTGGCCTTTTTTCCTTTCCACACCGCCAACGAGACGCCTCCTATATCTGCAATGTAGCAGTCCTGAAAGAGAGATAACAAAAGCTAGTTCCTGTGGCACACAGAATAGAGGCAAAGTTACTAAGATTAAAAGATAGACCTGCTCACATCAGAATGCAGAAGGTTTTGGGTCAGTGGACGAGAAGCCACCTCCTGTACTACCAGCTTGCCACTGGCATCTGAAACACTGTGAACATACAAGCAATTAGTCAGTGGCATAATTAATGTAAGAGTACAAGAGCAGAGCAAAGCAAAGAGCAAAGAGCAAGAAAGACCCAAGCAAAAATGCAGTGGTGTATTCATGGTACTTACCCTGAAGGATAAACCTTTGCGCAAAAACAAGGATATATTTTCATGTATGTCAGAGGGAAGTAATTATCCATCCATCCTTTATTAATACCGCTTATCTATACTGCCAGGGTCACACATTCCAGCTGACAAAAGGTGGGGTCCGCCCTAAGCAGCCATTATTTTGCAGGGCTAACACAGACACAAACGACCATTCATATATCAAGGCAATTTAGAGCTGCCAGATAATAATGTGCAGGTCTATGGACTGTGTGAGGAAACCAGAGCACCCCGAAGAATCCCATATAAGCATGGGGAAAACAAGCAAATTACACAAAGAATGGCTGAATCATCATACTGTGAGGAGGCAGTGCTAACCACTGGGCCTTTGTGCTGCCAATTCTGAGTCACCAATTATCTTCACTGATAATATCTGTCATTAGTATTGGTCTATAGCAATGTCCACCTACCCTCTTCCTGGAGATCTACCATCCAGTAGGTTTTTTTCTAAACAAAATCTAAGACCTCTTTAACCTGATCAAGAACTTCTGAAGGCGATGATTAGATGGTCAAGTTGGCAATGATTATGACTGGATCCAAAGTCTGCAGTGAGGTGGATCTCTAGGTTAGGAAGACCACTGGTCTAATGGGTTCACAGTAATAGTCTCTTTCAGGGGTCATAAGCTCTGGCCCACAACAGCTATTGTGATCTTCATAAAGCCTCTATTTTTTCATTAGGAAAACCAGATATATGGACTTGTGATTAGCAGGGATGTACCCTAAGAGAAGATCAAAGATAAACCCTCATAGAAGAGCACAGACATCCTCTCACTGCAGAGCAGGGACATACCCTTTGGCAAAGAAACAGAATGTACCCGTCTGAAAGACATGGAATACATCCTCATGGAAGACCAAAAATATGCCTGTGTAAAAGAGATGGTATGTTCTTGTTGAGTACATGGAAGACACAGTTCTGGAAGAGCTGGGGTATATTCTTGAACAAAGAAATGGAACATACTATTGTAGGTGGGGTACACCCTGAAAAGCTTGACAGACCATCGTAGGGCCAACACACACAGACAAAACCATTCACACCTAGGGGCAATTTGAAACAGCCAATTAGATTAATGTGAACTGTGGGAGGAACACGGAGTATCTACAGAAAACCCACGCAAGTAGAGGAACAACATGAAAACTCCACACAGAAATGCTCAAGCTCTGGACTCAAACCCAGGACCTTCTTGCTATGAGACAGACGTGCTGTAACAGAGCAATAATTAAAAAAATACATGAGTTTATGTCATTATAAATTATGAGCCTTCTTACTGGTAAAGTTTAACTTTATCGGACTGTTGTGGTGTGTTGTCAGGGACAGCGTCTTTCAGTGGACCTGTCCTTTGGCCCAGCACAGATATCATGACCTTCATTAATTCTGGGAAGTCTTCTTCTTTTTCACCCTCTATTATTCCAATCTGTGCTCGTCCCCCTCTTTCTTTATCCCTGATGCTCTGAGCTAGCATACATGCCTATGAAGCAAAATGCACAAGGCCAGTTTTTTAAAATTTATTTTGTTTCAAAGTTTAACCAAGGCTGATTCTCAGTAGTGCATACAGGTCTACTTTACCTTTAATCTCTCCTGTTTGTTGCTCTGAGGGCTGTTCCATTGCACAATGTTTTTCCCCATGTCTAGTAGAAAGACATCCCCATTGTTGAAGCTCTTCCAAGACACATTCACCTTGGTGGGAACCCCACAGAATCAAAATGAGTTTAAACACTGTACAATCAAACAGACATATCAAGCCAGTGATCACCCACCCTGTTCCTGGAGAGCTACCTTCCTGCAAGTTTGGTCAATGAGTTGTCAAGTGGGCATGAGTAGGGTGGGAGCCAAAGTCTTTAGGGAGGTAGATGAGCAGTGGCAGCTTAGTGGTTAAGTCTATGGGGTACTGATCTATAGGTATGGGAGAGACAATCCCCAGTACCACCGAGCTGTCACTATTGGGCCCTTGAGCAAGGCCCTGCAACTGTTCGGTTGTATAAGTGATGTGTTAATATAAGATAAGTTGTTCTGATTAAGGGCATCTGCCCGATGTCATAAGTTTAGGAGTGAGTGTATCTCCAGGAACAGGGTTGATGACTGTTGTATTAAGCACTCTGCTCAGTCTAACACTAATGTTGACTCCACCTCGTTTAAAATCCCATATAAGGACAATGAAGTACAATCTGCTGTTATTTTCATTTGCCGAAGCCAGTACAATAAGCCTAATTCATGCTTCACAGTTAATATGAAATGAAAGATTCACAGTTTCCATAGAGGCAAGATACACACACAAAGCACAGTATTTTCCCTGTATTGTTTTGGGCAGGGCTTTTCAAACTGTTTTATGATTAAGCTTATTAGAGCAGAACAGCATGATGTCTCCACTTAACATCAAAAAGCCCGGCTATGAAAACTTTCAGCTGTCCAAAGGTGCAACTTCCCACTCTTGTAGGGGACATTGTGCAAAAGATTAGATTTTCTGCTCAACAAACACTGTGTATTATTACCTCTGCCAAGAAAATTATGTTTTGGTTGGCACTGGTATGTTTGTTTGCCTGTCTGTTTGCTTGATAGAGAATTTACACAAAAAGCTATGAACAGATTTTAATTTAAAAAAAAATTTGGTGGGTGGAATCTCACTCAAGTAAGACTATTTTTATGCAGAGGCAATAATTTCCCCTGTGGAATTAATACATTTAATTATTTAATTATTTAATAATTTGTTTGTTTGTATTAGCTTGGTGGAGGTTTGCACTCTTTGAGGGCTTATATTACATATAGCTAATAATAATAATAG
>JBCNYG010000023.1:10001078-10015694 GCA_039654305.1 Porochilus rendahli | reverse complement strand
CAGAGTCGGCTGAGATGGGCACCAGCCTCCCCGCGACCCTAATTAGGAATAAGCGGTTCAGAAAATGAAGGAATGAAGTTATAATTTTTTAATGATGACCCCACCTGCTCCAAGTAAGTTTAAAAAGTGGGTATCTGCTGTTTTCATTTAAGCATTACCCACTTTGGACAATTTTTTGAATCCCCAAATAGCAGACCAATCAGACTGTGGTGTTTCTGTGTAGTATATACTAACGGATATTATCCACCTCACAAACTTAGAATTATATTTGGTGGATATTTCTGAATAGTCCCCCTGACAAACAGCAATATACACCTTGCCTTAAGTGACTAGCTGTTATTTATACAGTGGAACCCAGAGAGTAGTTTATGAAAGGGTTATTGGTGTGTATAATAAAGGGAGAAAAACAATGAAGGACACAGAAAAAAAGCTTCATATCAGATGTAAGCACAAAGCGGGTAGGCAAGTAGTGAATAAGATATACATACACTGGGGAGAGGGATGACCTGGACCTGATCACACTGTGAAACAAAAAGTGGAAGAAAGACAGAAAAAGAGAGAGAATACATCAACATTAACACTTGGAGAGTGTAAGCAGGCAAACAACATTAAGCTGCTTATAGCTACAGTGAGGCCATGAACAGGCGCCCTGTCCTGGGGTGAAAACTGATTCCCTGTGTTTCAGGGTTCACCAAGTTCGCATGAATTTATGCGATGCTTTTAAAGAGAAGGTGGTCCAAAACAAAGTTAGCTCAGCGCACATGCACTTGTAAATCGGTGGGACATTCCGCTGCTGAACGCGAGGCTTTTTGCGAGTAAACACCACTCGGTAATGTGATCCCACTGGCACCCATTTATAGCTGTGTGTACCTGCCTTGGCAGCATATGAGCATGTTTGTGGAGGAATTGGTAGCGTGTGTGTGTGTGTGTGAGTGTGTGTAGTCAGACAGAAGAGAACACGAAAGGAGTCACCAAAAAAAGTAAAAGGGCACTGAGCAATCCATCATCTGAAACATAAGGGCCATTTTATGGGCAGCGGAGAAGTTGAAGTGTGTGTGTTTGTGTGTGTGTGTGTGTTTGGGCGGGGGGGGGCGGGGGGGATGGTGTTATTGAAGAATGTGTGTGTGGGGAAGCATGCCCGTCATTTCTGAAGCTGGATGGTAAACATCAGGGTGAGTTCACTGGGTTCTTAACAGCTGGAACACTTTGCGGTGAGGATGAAGAGGCTGAGCGCACGGAGTGTTCACAAGTGAGGAGTGAGGCGAGACGACAAACAAATCTTTAACTGAGACGGTAGTAATAACAACATCAATTAAACTCTGTGTGTTTTGTTACATAGGGCTGATGCATGCATTAAGCACATACACACAAATGCACATGTACATGCACGTGCGCTTACCTTTGGAGAGCCAGTGTTCTCCTCGGCAGGTGGAGGCAGTGAACATGTCTTGTTGTTCTGAAGTGGTGGGTCCACATTGTAGTTGCGGAAGCAGCAAAAGAAAGGGCTGAAGATGCTCCTGCTCCTGTGTGTCTTTAGGCTGCTGTTCGACTGCAAAACTGCAGTGAAGAAAGAACATCTGCACATTCACCTTCTCTGCCCTGAAACTTAGAACACTGTTGCCTCACATCTGTTTCACTCACTCGAAGAAGGTTGGAGCACAGAGAGGGGGAGAAGAAAAAAAAAATCTGAAAAAGTTTGTCTGTTAGTCAGAGCGGCTGGTACAGAAGGCAAACAGGGCCTCCCATATTAACGTATACACAACGCGTTTCCATGGTATCCGTGTCACCTTTGTCCTGTTCATGTGTATGCGTCCTGTCTGAGCTATGGCTCATACATGCATGTCATTAGTCAACAGTAATGGGTTCAGAGAAAAAGAAGTTACGCAACTCACTGAGAAGTGAAAAAAAAAAAAAACGACTACTCCCCAATCCCTCCTCTAAAATGAACACTGTGCAGAAATAACTGATACGTTTTCATTATATACGGATATATATACTGTATATTTTTACAATGTTATAACAAAGTACATGGCTAAAACAATTGTGAAGTGACATTTATGTATACATGTCATTTTCATAATATATTTTTTCACTGTGGTGTATTTCACGCATTCCTATTTCAGGAAATGTACTCTATTTTGAATTCGGTATAAATAGATCAAATTATGGATAAATCCATAAAGGTAGCTTAGCTTAAGTAGTTACCTATATATATAAAACATTACCCATATAGTCTGGACACTTTAAAACCTCTTGGAATTTCATTGTACGAGACATGAATATTTTATTGTTCCTGGATGCCTCATATTTGACTTCATTTGCTTAAAACAATTTAACACATTAACACTTTAAAATTTTAGAATTTAGTTTAGAATTAAGGGAACAACTTTTGTTGTTCATTTGTTTGTTGATTTTGTAGATGTGAATTTTGGACATTTAAAATTTGTTTTATTTTTAATGTAATTTTTTTTTTTAGATTAAGATGTAATATTGTATTTTTTGAAATTAGAAGTTTTGAGATTTTAATTATTTGTTAAAAGTTTTTTTTTTACAGTTTTTATATTTTTTAATATTAGAATTAAAGTTTTTGAGATTTAAATTTTGGATCTCAGGTCAAAAAAAGGGACAAAATGGCCAAATGTAATATAAAGTACACATATCTTTCAACTGAAAGCACCTCCTTCAGAATAACAATATTAAAGTGTTTACAATAACAACACTGCATTCTGAGTATGGTAATGATGTTAGATTTCTCCTTAAATTAATTTTACTATGTAAAGCTGCAATGTAACAATAATGTCAATTGTAAAAAACACTATACAAATAAAAATGAATTGAATTGAATGTTATATAACTGATTAGCAGCATGTGCCTGAATAGAAGTGGATATCAGTGCTTAACGTGAAAGACATTTTGCATGTTAAAATGTTCCAAAGTATAAATAATCACTGAGCTGATGATTTCTTTGTAAAAAGAGATGTTTATTTCGGCAGTCCAATATCAACAGCACCTAATCCACATTTCCTAATTCAGTATGATTCATCCCCAGCTTCCAGAAATCTCCATATTCTTTCAAATGACTGCATAAATAACACTATTATGCACTACAGGAAAAATATTATGCAACAATCCCCAGGATGACACGAGTGCATTTAAAATGACTCTGCTACATATTACAGTGGAAGGTGTATGAAGCAAGAAATGTTGGCTCATTGGGGCAACACACTGCTTTACGAGTACAGAAACAAAAAAACAAATATTTCCAATGCTACGTTTTTTGTTTGTTTTTTCTGATACTGGTGATAAAGCAAAACCTTTTAAACATTATTACTAACTTTTATTGTTCTTCCTTTCATTATTTCTAAGCCAATTTCTATTGAATTTTACAATTTATTAACATAACACCTTAGATATTATTTATCATCTAAATAAATGAAATTATATAAATGTAAATAAACTCAATGCTTGTACATAATACAAATATACATAAGAAATACAACATTAATGAAATAGGGCTGTCAATCATTAAAAAAATAAATAAACACATTCCGTGCTGTGAATAATCGTGATTCATTGTGACCGAGTTTTTTTAAGTATTTACAAGTATATGAGGCACCAAACTCTTGTGATCCCATCTGTAGATAATGACTAGACTGGGACGGGTTTTTTTTATACAAACCGGGTTTTATATTCCAACAGACAAACCAACAGACAGGCTCAAAGACAGACAATTTCATGTTGCCTACAATGTATAAAACAGGGAAAAAAATGTTTTTTAGGCATTAATGTAGAAGCACAGACAAGCTAGCAGATAAATGGACAGCTATTCAGCCTGACCAATGAACAGACAAAAAAACAGACAAAAACTGCAAGAACAAACAGGTCAACAGACAAAAAAACACAAATAAATAAAATCCCATCTGTTATAAACATTGGACAGGCTGTGACAACATATTTTTACTCTAACACCATTTGGAGATGCTGGATTGCTCATCAAAACGCGAATGTTTCTGAACAGATTTTCAGCCATGCCACATGCGCTCCTAGAGCTGGCTTCCAGTTCCAACGTCACTGATACAATCAGAGAAATGCTGCAAAAATGTCAGTTTCTCCTGGTGTACATTCACCCCACCAAGCGCATTCGGCTCGAGGACACTTTCAAAGACTAAATGTTTAATTCCACTGTAAGTAATTTCCCATTTCCCATAACTCCTTTTTCTCTGCTAACTGTCCAGACAAATCCAAAGCTGGCTTTCGGCACATTCTGCACCGTGCAGAGGGTTGAGTTCACCTGCTGCAGATCGTGTTACAGATTGTGTTGATGACCAAACACTCGATAGCCGGTCAATAACAGTGTCAACTTTCAACGAGGCACAAGTAATCAACTCATTACCTGCACCATTCAATGTTAGCCTTATACAGGGTTACAAAATACAGACTTTAACAAGATGTACATGTACCGGTATTGCTATGAATTAATAGTTAATAAAATAATATTAACTGAATTTTTCCAATACTTATAAATGATCAATACCTTTATATGTAGCTGTTGTTTATACATTTATTATCATGTTCTTATTTTCCACAAACCTTTTTTATGAAATTTATGAGAATTTTGTGAACGATATTTTGTTTATTTGGGAATATTGCCACAAATGTATGACCTTAATCTAAAATTTGTGTACTCTGTCCAGGGTGTACTCTGCCCTCGCCCAGAGTCAGCTGAGATGGGCGCCAGCCTCCCCTGATTAGGATTAAGCGGTTCAGAAAATTAATGAATGAATGATAATAATAATGATGATAATGATAATTACAATAGGAAGAAGAAGAAGAAAAAAAAGAAGCAGAAGTATGCAATAATGTAAGTAAATCCTGTACTGCAATCAAACCCTAATACTAGACACCTTGCAGCAGCTTCCCACTGGATTACATACAAAACATGCTCTGGAGATTGTGGGGAAAATGCCAAGCTGCTTTGAATACCTTTAATCTTCTCCATGCTTCTCTGAACGTGACTTGTGGCAGGGTGTAACTGTTAATTGGCTGTACATTTCAACCAGAAAAAGTGTTTTACAACTTGTGAGCAGTGCTGCAGTGCATATGCTGGTGCTGATCGCACAAATTTTCTTGTAGCTCGTAACCACCGCTTTATTGTTCTGAGACCTCCCCCTGTCTGTTATTGGACCCAATATCACATGATTATTTGCATCACTGTATGAAGCAACTGTTTCGTTCGTTTCTGCATTCTCTAGTGGTTGTGGGAGCAACCGTTTTAACACTTTAACCGAACCTCAGACAAACTTAATATTCAAAATGCTACACCTAACCATGCACTGGTTCGAAATTTTAGCAATGAACAATTTATCTATCCTGGAAACACTGTGCATGAGGTGGGAATGCAGCACACACCCTAAGCTCCAATTCACCATATACCATGTTTTTAATAGGTTGGACGAAACTGGGGAACGCAGAGGAACCCCCACAAAAACGCACACTGAGCTCAGGATCAAACATTGAGTTCCTGATGCTCATATTATTAGTGAATGTATGCTAAGAGGATAAGGATCAATCAATCAACCTATGAACAGCATAACACATTCATACAGACATTCTTTTTTGTTTACTAATATTTCCATTACATTTTGTTCAAAAAACCTCAGAAGAGCATAGCAATGTGATATTTGAGGAATTTGACTACAGAGCATCTAAAGCTGCTTTCAAAATGAAAATATTATTAGCTCCAGATTTTTGGACCGTGCTTACACCATTCTTTTCTGGCACTCTGGAGCTGGATTATTTATGTTACTTTTTGGATGTTACCCATGGTTCCTGCAGCATTTTACTTGCCCAACTTCTAGCTCATCTTGCAAATTAAAGAAATCTGTACAGTTCTGTTCTCCTGCTTCAATACTGACATTTGATTCTAAGTGAGCGTATGGAAATCTGAGGGAACGAGGAGGAAGGAGGCGGGGAGCAGAGCAACCAGTGTGGAAAAGCCTCTTCTGAATCCCGCCTCCTAACCATAGCGCACAAACCATGCTTTCTCCATGTCACAAACAACATTGCACAGGGTTTGAAACTGCCAGACTACACACACACACACACACACACACACAAACACAAACATGCCTAAAAACGTATTTTCTGGCTGCCCACAGGAATGTGTCTGGAGTCAGCCTGAATGGCAATGCCATTCTCCACTCCCCGGCTGATCCAGAAGATTATGCCTTGCTGTTAAATGTTAGACCTGCTGCGTTTTTCATTAAATCCACATGCCACTGCACAAACACGTTAACGCAGTAAAATCAGCAACACTGGCAACATGAAGTTGTTTATGAAGTGAAACAAACATTAACAATTGGCAGGTTGCTTGGCATTTACTTTTATCTAAGGTAAGGCCAAGTTTAACTGAAGCAATTCAATTCAATTCAAGTTTATTTGTATAGCGCTTTTTACAATTGACATTTTCGCAAAGCAGCTTTACATAGTAAATTAAGTTGGGAAGAAATCTAAAAATTGTTAGGAATCTAAAAATCTAAAAGCACAATGTGGTACTGATGGCAGAGACAGAGGTTAACAGAAAAATACAAAGAAGAGACACTAAATTTGGTTTTTGGAAGATTTAATGATCTAATGACGATGTAATACACACCCATCACAAAGTTACAATTTATATAAATCTTGCAGGTTAAAGAAATCTGACTTCAGTAATGATAATAATAATAATAATAATAATAATAATAATAATAATAATAATAACAACAACAACAATAACAATAATAACTATAATAATAATAATATTCTTTTTCTTATAATTTATAATGTATTATTTATTATTTTTATGATTATTACTATAATAATCATAATAATAATATTAATCATAATTAGTATTAGGCGGCACGGTGGCGCAGTGGTTAGCACGTCCGCCTCACAGCAAGAAGGCCTGGGTTCGATTCCCAGCTTCAGTGTTTCTGTGTGGAGATTGCATGTTTTCCCTGTGCTTGTGTGGGTCCTCCAGTTTCCTCCCAGTCCTACAACATGCACAGTAGGCTAAAGGGTGGTTTCAAATTGCCTCTAGGTGTGAATGAGAGAGTGAGCGTGAATGGCTGTATGTGTGTTGCCCTGCGATGACCTGACGAGCTGTCCTGGGTGTACCCCACCCTTGCCCAGAGTTGGCTGAGATGAGCGCCAGAATCCCCGCGACCCCGCAAAATTTAAATATAAACAGCAGTTTTGCTACAAAGATCCATGGGACAAATTAGAAGTGAAATTAGAAGTGCACATCAAGACTGGGAACTCACAAGTGCATGTGAGCGGTTGAAGATTAAGCTGGTGGGAAAAAGACCCCATTCCATTAACATGAACATGAAAACACTGTAGCACATGATGCACTCACAACATTCTTTGTTACTGCCTGATCAGTGTCCTGGTGATGTCACTTAGTCTATTATTTATTAATTATTTATGCAAAGAGAACCAATCAAGCATTCATATTATTTTATTGAATGAACCAGCCAATTTGTTGAAAAAAATTAATTGTGGACATTGAGAAACTAACCAGAGTTTACACACTATTCTATTTCATGGCTTAATTTCCAATGTTTCTAGGGGTCTGTATGTGACACCACTTTGGGTTTTGAACTACAAGATGCAGGTATGGATATCTGGTGCACCTGGGTTTACACTGTCGTGATGATATTGAGGGAACTTGGTAAATCCATTATGGATCTTGAGGGAACTTGGTGAAATCATGATAGTTCTGAGGGAACCACTCATACACTGTATACAGTAATTGGTCTTACATTGTTGTCACTCTTGTAAGTTGACAACAGAGCAATCAGTAGTTGATCTGAAATCACACTGGTGGGATAGAGTCTTCTGATAGACTTAGAGAAGTAAACTTGAAGCACCATTTCTTAAGGTTACACCAGCAGCAGAAACATAGGGAGTATGGAGCAGTCTTAGACATAGACAAGTTCCCAATGGTGGAGAGATGGTAATACCATCATAGTTTGTTATGTTACATTCCAAACAAAATAATACTATTAAACTGACTACTATTATCACAGAGGAATGTGATTTGGGGTACTGCCATTGTCTTTCTCACTGGGGGAATAATTTTGAGAAAGTGCTTAGCATTTGAGTTAAGCTATTTTTAATTTTGATTTTGATTTAAACATTTATTGCTTTATTCATTCATTCGTTTATTTTGCAAATACAGATTACTGCCCCCTTCTGGCCTGGAGAGTTATATCCATTAAGCAAACCTACAAAATATACATATATCCTGATATTGGCCAATAGTATGGATGTTCTATGACTGTAGTGCACCAGGTATACAAACAAGTTGATATATACATTTTAATATTTAACAGGATCCGTTTATTTAATTGTTTATGAGTACATACTACCACCCTGTCACATCCTGGTGTGAAGATTCCTTCCCTCTTGCACAGCTTCGGACCATATGTGCACGTCAGGCATCATCTGTTGTATCTGCAGCGTTTGCAAATACACTTAGGATATGATTCTTTTTCAGCACAACTTCTTTCAAATCAGCTTGATGATTTGACATCTTATGTGCATTTCCTGAAGACCTGTAAATGAGCCTGTGAAGTATAGAAAGCTGGGTAATTTATTTCCATCGATTCCTACCACAGTGGAGAAGCAGTTCTACGATTAACCACTGCGGCAAGAGGGTGGAAAAAACACTTAGAAAGACATGTTAAAATGTGTTAACAAGCTATGCTTTGCACTTTAGTGACCAAGAAAAACACCATGTTGCTCCTGAACTTTTCTCTTTTAATTTTCTTTGTCCATTTTTCAGTATCAGTATGCTGATTGGGGGTTGGGGGGGTAATGAGGGGGACGAACACACACCTTTTAAACGTGTCATGTTCATGAAAGGGGAAGTTTCCCTACAATATGAAATACTGAGGTGATGTGATGATTGGCTGTCACACACGTATGGAAAGGCCTCTCTGTGGGCCAGAAAGACAGGAAACACAGGAAATTCTCCACATTCCTGACAGGAAGAGATAATAAGCTTCCGACCAACAGTGGAAGAAAAATAGTGATCAGAATCCAAGCTGAGACAGAAGTTCAAACGTTTTCATGGAGAGATGCATGTACCAAAACAGAGATGGAAAGACAGGTAAGTTGCAGAAAACAGAAAGACGGATAGAAAGAGAGAAATGCTAAGGTGGTGCTATAGGTGAGGGCAAAGTGAAAGCTCTGCTGCAGTTTAAATAATTCAGATGGAAACACCACAGGTCCTGTGTAAACACCTGCAGAGCTTAATGCTAAGAAGGTCATCTACTGCATCAGAGCTGAGACTGCACAAAATAACGCCCACAAATCAGCCCTCCATGTTCAGATAAGCCTGTAACAAACACCACAGGGGGAAATCCCCAATCTCCTTAATCTGCCTAACAAACCAGTCCAAAAGTTATTCTAATTAAATTATACCTGAAAATCATTTGATTGTACATCTACTAAAAAGAACATTTGAAAAACTATTTCCTGCCCTGCAGACTGATATAATTGGATATGAATGACTTCATCACAGCATTCTAACATTTTCCACTATATATTAGAGCCGAGACATTAGTGGATGATGTAAGGTGGAAGACATCGCTGGGTTGAGCCAGCTGTCTTTCATTTCGTGTCCCTTGTTTATCATTTTCATGCTAGAATATATATTTCCCTTCATCATGACTTTGAGTAAGCACTTGTCTGAAGCACATTTATCAGCAGAAGTGCTCTGGAGATAACACATTTGGCTTTAATAGCATGCGGCGTGACATTAATCGAGAACACAGAGACATCTTCTTGTCTCAACAGAGCTTCAGAAACAAGGCAGCCAAGGCGTTTCACACACGAGCAACAACATCTGAGGGGAGACAAGGCGAGACGCAAACCTATAATTCAACATTCCAGCTTTGCCGCTGTACGGGTCTTCACATTAATAACAGTGTCAAGGAAAGGAAAAGCAGAAAAAGGGTTCCAGGCATCACACTGGAGTGACAGTATATTAGGTACCAGGGATGTTAAAACCAATTTCCTTTGAAATGGTGAGAAAGTGAAATGAAATGAAGGTTTACGGAACCAAAATAAAATTTAAAACGAGCAGGATTACGTGCTGTTGTTATTATTATTATTATTATTATTATTATTATTATTAATATTATTATTGGTTCATTAGTTTTTAAGGAGATACCTTATTTTATTATTTATTAATAAACAATATAAATAAATTATATATTTTTATTTTGCATCTATTTCTGAAGAAACATTTCTTTATTTATGAAACATTTCCTTTTATGTTTCATATATATATATATTTTGATACTGTTTATGTTTCTTATTTAATTAGCTTTTTAAATGCTTACCTTAAATCATGTTATGCATCTATTGAAGAAATAGAAAATTTTTAAATAACACTTTCTAACCACTTTATAGGTCTATAGAGTGACAGACTGGCTTAAAATCCCACTTTTCTATATAAAGCAGCAGTTTGACAGTCTCTGGTTTTAAGCAGTTTTTATCAGGAAAATGATGTTACATAACAGCATTGTTTCATTTCACTTCATACATACATATATGTTCAAGCCAAAGAAGACTGGAGGCTGTGCACATCCAAACGTACGTATCTCAACATCAGATGCACTGAGGCTGAAAACCTGAGCTGGGTCATAAGCTTACTGGCTAGGTGGAACCTTTATCTTTCCTTTTATCCTTTGCTAATGTATGGATATCTTGGCACCCCAAGGCCATACAACCTGAGCTCCAGAGTGGGGCAGGATGAAAGACTCATACGGCAGGATTAAGTGCAGAGAGCTCGGCCAGCAACACTGTGAGAGAACTGAGTAGGCTCATTACATAACACAGCAGCAACCACGGCCCACGTTGTTTGGAGGGAAAAGACTTACAGAGAGAAACAGACTAGTGGAAGATCTAGCACAGAGACTTTAAAGCAAATAAATGTCACACACAATTAGTCTTGCTCTAGATTCACTATTACATTATCATATGTGAAATCCAGGAATAACCTCCTGAGACAAATTGTGTTAATTACAATCTAGAAACTATTTCAACAAGCAGGTGTGCACCAACTGGAATATGAAAAAAAATACACCCACAATGACAACAAACTGATTTATCACCAGCCATGAATTAAACTTAAAAAAAAAAAGATTAAAACCTTATTTGCCACACACACACATATATATATATGAAAGAAAAAAGTTGGAGAGATATTGCACAAAACAGATTAGAATAAGAATGTAAAATAAACAAAAAGCAGTAGTTGAAATTGTACCTGAAGGAGGTAGAAAAAATAAAAAACAAACACATGACTATTTAAATAAATGAGCACAAGTTACTCCCAGCTGTTACTCTTGGCACATTTAGGTGTCCAATACAGTCATGTTTGGGATGTTACACAATCGGACCTCAAAACTGGGTACTGTTTCTTTTACTTCTGTTTTAACTACAAAGAAAATGAATCAACAAATCTAATTGGTGCTGCCCATCAGGGATGTGAATCGAACAACAACTCACGATTCAATTCGATTCCGATTTTTGGGGTCACGAATCGATTCAGAATCGAGTCATGATTCAAATCGATGTTTGATTCATAACCATTACAAAAAAAGGGAGTAAGATAGATAGATAGATAGGGAGATAGATAGATAGATAGATAGATAGATAGATAGATAGATAGATAGATGGATGGATAGAATAATAAAAAAAAATAATTTTAAAAATTTGGTGTAAGAGATCACACAGAAATTGTCGATGTTAACTTCAGGAGATTCTGTATTTACGTTGTGTCAAAATGGTAAAACATTAACTACAGCAACTCCCATCAACCAAGACACAACTTAACTCTTAACTTAATACTATAACAACTCTAAAGCATAAGCAGCCTGCACTGTTAACACATCAATATTAGTATGGCATCCATCATTTTAAAAATCCAGCCTATAAATGGTTTGTTTAGTTAAAAAGCTAATCAAATAATATAGGGTTGGGATGGTAAACGTTTGGAAGTGCATTATTTTACTATTACTGCACTTGACCAACATTTCACTCATAATAAACTTCCCTTTGATTTTCATGAGCTAATTTGTGTTTTTGCCATCGATTTTCTGCATTGATAAAAAAGTAAAAGATACATTAGACGCCTCTGCAAACACCTTGTCTAGAGTTGTAGCTGGAGGCTGATACATTACAGAGTAGTTATGTCAAATGGCACATATGGTGTTACTATGAGAATTGAAAGTGTTATTAAATACCGCTTTTCCACCAGATGGTCTGGCAGTATATGGTGTGGTAACAAATCCATTTTTTGTTGTTGTTGCTATTTCCATTGCCATGAAATTCACACTGCAGTGTAAGTACATGTGCAGGAACTGGCTCTGTATCCAGGATAAAGCAGTTAATGAAGATGAATGAATAAAAAAATAGAGTCGTCAACTGCTTATGCTCTTACTCCTGCTTTCATGGCTACTGTTAAGTGTCATGATGCAGAGACAAGGTACTCAGCCAGAATATGGATAGCCCAGGATTCAGATTAGTGACTGTACTGTGTCATGCCATGAAAACTAATTTGAGGCACTGTGGGAGCCTTGAAGGTCAGGTCTGAGAAGATGAGCGGAATTTGATTTAGTGTGAGACACAGACCCAGTGTTATCAGAATAAAATATATTTATTGTGCACATCAATGTGTCTGTCACAGCTACTAAGTACCAAATACAACAGCGACACCTTACGAATCTTCATCAGTAATATATACAGTACATTACTTACAGAATTACAGATTTAGTCACCTAAAATACCCACAACACAACATGTAGAGAACTCCATCAACTTTAATAGATTCTGTAATTCTGAACATATCCAGTTCTGGATTTGGATTATATTGTTATGAAATGCTCTCCATGAGCAATCAAAGCCAGAAGTAGAGTGTGATGACACTCTGTCAGTCAGAAAAGCATCAAAGTGGCAAGGACAAGCCATATCGGGTGTACTGGGGTAAATTCTGTCTTTTGAAAAGTATACAAGGGAGCCCTTTAAGCAGGCACTTGCATACTTTATGACTGTCTCTCGGTTATTGTTGTATAGAGAAAGAGTAGTCCCCGCTACACTAGTGAATTATTTTCTTAATTCCGATAAATAGTGTTATCATTAGTGTTATCAGAGGAAAATACTCAAATTTTGACCGAGGACAGAATTCAATTCTCCCCACTGTGATTAAAATAGTAGATTTCACCAGATAAAATTCTAAACTAATTAGTTTAGAATTCAGTACAACTAACTACTAACTAACTTTTACTTTTGGTGGGGAATTTTCATACAGTCTGGAAAGATGTTCTGCTGCTTGTAAGCTCTATTTATAATCTAAGTGGCTTTGTCAGGATCCTTTGTCCATGAAAAATGTCTTCTCCGGAAATTAGACATTATTGTGGAGGACAGAAGTGCTTTTTTTCAGATATTAATTGATTTTTCTAAAGCAGCATAGTACTGTATACTATGAAATTGATGAAAAATATAATTGGGATTGGATGTGAGATACTTTCTACACAGAGTTCCACATAAGCTTGATATGCATGTCTGGCAAAAAGTGTCTTCTGCGAAAAAAAAAATGATTGTCACACCCTCAGGGTTACGAAACTTTTCAGGACAGGACAGACAAAATTTCATAACCTCTAAAAAACAATTGTATGGATTTTTCAATAACTCTTTATTATGCCTTTGCAATGAAAATTCCACAATATACATTTGCCAACCAAATTTAGAAAAAAAAGTAATATAATGCAAATTTAATCAAGTGTTACTATACAACACAAACAATTTGTAAGCATACACTACTAAAATGTGATATACATTAAATGATATGACACACCCCTTTCTAGTATCAGACAATCAAAAAAATATATGCAGCTGCTATGAATTCGTTAAAATTCTGATACACTACAAGCAGATGTACTTATTCTAGTGACCCTGTTCCTGTTATACTTTCAGACAGTATAATAATTTTATTTAAACAAAATATTCTAGTCTCATAAGGTATTACCAGGTAACAAGAAACCACAAAAACTAGGAGTTTTATTTTGAGCTACTGTGAACCCAAAAAGTCTACCCTGACTGTACGTTTTACATTTTGATCGATTCCTGGATATTCATGTCAACTGGATTCAAAACAGGTGAGGCAGTGAGAACACAGAGACAAACACACACACGAACACACACACACACACACACACACATATGCAAACACATGTGCACACACATACACACACACACACACAATTTTATTTTTGTGGGGAAGTTTATTGATATAATGCATTCCTAACCCCGTAACCATCATATCTAAATTTCTAACACCCAACCCTGACCCAAACTCTGACCTGACTCTACCCTACCACATACTCTACCTAATTCTAACCTGATCCCTGAAATCAAGACTTAACCGTCAAACCTTCGAAAACTGAGGACCAGCAAAAATGTCCTCACTTTCCAGGAATTTTCTCACTCTATTGGTTAAAAGCGTATTCCATTCTTCAACACAGTAAAGTACAGATACATACACACACACACACACACACGCAC
>JBCNYG010000023.1:9987107-10000978 GCA_039654305.1 Porochilus rendahli | reverse complement strand
AGATACATACACACACACACACACACACGCACACACTTTGTCCCATTTTAAAACACTCCCTGGAGATGCACTCACCACTAAATGGAGTTCGTCCTAAACTCTAAAGACTATGCCTCTGTCCCCGTGGAGAAAGCCAGTTAAAAAAAGTAACTACAGTGAGAAGAACGACTTACACATACACACATGAGAGAAAAACTATCCATATTCAGAGGTAATTAAGAATAACTTGATTGGTCCTAACAAACTTTAAACAATATAAAAGTGATATGTTTCTCAGTAATATTATAAGCATTTGAACTGTAGGCAAATTGCTGTGAAAAGAGGGGAAAAAACATCTCAGGGTATGCTGTCATAGGAAAATAATCATCATTGGAGTTGTGACTGTAACACGACTTTGCATCAGTGTGTCCTCACATCACTGGTTATTGTTTATTATTTTCCTTGAACAGGTTTTTTTATTCCTTGACTGTCTCAAATTGATAAATGTTGCCATATAAGACTGGGTTTTCTTTATGGAGATGTCTGTATATGACCTGAATCACTGAACATTCTTTTCCGATGTAACCTAGAATAAGGTAGATAAATGAGAAAGAATCCACTAACTAGTTGCTCAGGGTTTCCCTGGATAGTTAGGGGTTATTAGGAGGAATTATGTATAGTATGTTTTCTTCAAGGAAATCCATCACTGTATTTCATGACTGGCTATGGCTTGTCACTATTAAACTTTACTTCCATTAACTGTTTTTCATTCTCTAAAGACCTCACTGTCCTCATAAGATGACTTCATATTTCCTCCTAATTATATTGTGCATATGTCCTTGTAAGATCCTTATATGAGGACCATTGGATATTACTCCATTGCCAGGGTTCTTCCTGGTTGAAGACATTGATCGAGTTTAGTAGTAATCTGGTGGTAATAAACAGAAGAAGTGTGAAGAAATGACAAGACATGCAACACTGGGGTTTGGGTCTTAGGAGGTTAGACTTCTACCAATGCCGTATGCCACAACTTGCAACTTACGCAAAAGTGAAAATAAAATTTGTGGATCTGCACTGTGACTTGGATCCACTCCAACATTTCAACATTTCAACATTTCGTTATCCCATGCTTCACCCTTCCACCATGTTTCATGGAATTTGGAGCAGAAGGTATTGCGCAGTCCTACTTACAGACAGATAAACTGCACCAGAATATAACTCGTAGATTATAAACACACACCCTGGGGGCAGTGATAACTAATGTTAGCAAATAGTGTACTTTACTATTTACTATTCTTTGCCCCAATTACAGTATGGTACATTTTCTAAAAGGAAATTCCTTTGCAGTAGGCTTCCAGATAAAGTTCCACTGCAGGACCAAGTGAATTAAGTTTCATATTGTATGATGGAAGAGTGTAATCAAGACTTACCACTACAAAACATCCAAACTGACCTGAATTCCTTACAAACAAAACAGAATTATGCACATGGACACTCTAGTTTAATCTGTTAGAACCTCTTCAATCCATGTCTCAGTCAGCTTCCAGCCCTGCACACACCAGCGGGATTATTGATCTGTTTTGACAATCTCCAGTTTGCTGGCCGCTCAATTAATCCTCAGCTGGCAGAGAGACCATTTGTTCTTGCTGAGAGCTGCCACTAAATACGAGTTAGGAATCGTATGGTGGGAAATTAAACATAGGGGGCATGGTATTGGGGCTGGAATCCCAGAGGCTTAGCTATAATGATGTAATGTTTTTTTTAACATTGTCCAATCAGCTTGATTGCAGATAGCCATCCTACAGAGCTGGAGGAAGATTTAGCACCTCTGCCCGCAGTCTTAAAATCCTGGTTAATGCAGGCAAAACCCTAATTCTAAAATGTATTAGTTAAAAGAGCTCTTTTCTTTTCAGATCACACCAGAATAAGATTTAGGAAAAATTCTTATACGCAGATTGATTTAGTGCCTCTATCTTGACTGCAGCCCCAATTACAGCTCAATAGAAGCAGTCCTGGTGCATTCTTAAAGACAATGGACAATTGGAAAAATTGGACAATTAGGACAAAGGCACAGTACACCCTGAATGCCCGCCAGACTATCGAAGGGCTAACACCCACACACGCACACACACACACTCAGAATCATTTGAAGCAACCAATTAGCATAATGCACATGTCTTTGAGGAAGCCCGGCATGGCCGGCATGTGATAACCCAGTTAGCTGCACTGGGGTGTACCAAATAAATGATTTCAAATTATGTGTAATAAGTTCTACCTTTGGTCACATCAACCCATAAATCCTCTTGGGGTGATTGAGACAAGGTTGGGTGTTATTTCTGTGGGTAAGTTCTCTGGTCAAGACATCATACCCCATGGCATAGACAGATGAACAATATGAGTTTTCACATGCAGGGACTGACCAGATACTCCTGCAGCTCCTTTAATATTGTTGTAATTATTTTGCATCCATTTCTTCTTGTTCTTTTGTTTATTTTTGAAGGACATCACGTTTCTAGTAATGTCATTTTGGCATCCTGTTTTTTTTCACTCGTAGATGGCCTTCATGATGTCCCCTGGTACTTCGACTGTTATGGAAGTTACATTTTTTTACCACTATCCTTATTGTTACCTTTCAAGAATGAGATCCTGTGCATGATTTTTATAATTGATATATACAGGATATTGATTCAGCAACTTGATTAAGTAGGCAGGCATGTAATTGGATGATAAATTTTGTTGGATACTATAATGAAACCGATTACATTGCACAGCCACAGCCTTATGTCTATGTTTGGTCTCTATCTATATTTCTATATTTCTTGTCGAGTAGTCTATCGATATCCTTGTTCGTTTTTGTTTTGTGTAACCTACTTTTTAATACTTTTGGTATTCAGTGTGGACAGCAAAAGAAAATTTTCATTGTACAGGGAATGTCTCCTGACTGTATATATGACAATAAACTCTTTGAACTTGAACTTGAACTACTGAATCTGAATTGTAAATAGATCTGATTTACAATATTAATGCATTATTTGCATAAAAGAAACCTAAAAAAAAGCAAGGGTACAGTTTTTTCATGGCCGTGAGAGTGGAAGAAATTAAATTACAAATATACATTGCAGTGATACATGATATGACATGATATATAGAGCTGCTGTCAGAAAACACATGCCACATTCTCATTTCTAGACAGCAAAGCACCTCCGATCAATGAGAATTACCTTAGGTCTCTATATAATTTCGGATGAGATGATGTGACTTAATGTCAGTAAACCTGCGAAACAGTTATTCTAAATGTACATGCCTGATTGGGTTATTAAGGAAAAAGAAGATTGTTCTTTTGATAACAGGTTGTCAGATATGCGTTCTCTCTGTGAAGGACCATGCATTCTTCATGCATTCTTCATGCATTCTTGTCCTTGTTAAGTACATTAACAGTACACTACAAATGGAGATTACTTCAAAAGCATAATTAAAACTATATTATCTGTGCCTCAGCTCAGCAAATGGACATTTAAGTATAAACATTGAAAGCTCTAAGGCCATACGTGCCTACACACAAGTATAAACACCTCTACACGTACTTTCAAAAGAGTACTTTTATTAACTGACTACACATTATTTGTTTGGCTCTGAGAGAAACAGGAGAAGATTGTGCATTCCTCTTGGATCTGGCTGATCTGAATATAAACTGAGGGTTTGTGTTTCCCAACAGCGCTAAACAGTGAGCACTACACACCAATTGCATGCTCTCAAATTGACTTCTTTACACTCATTGTCTAATTGGTAACAAATGGCATTTGCTCACTCATGGCATACTGGATATGCTGGACGTTCCTCAGAAATAATTGTGTTAAACTTTAAACTCTCCTGTGGCTACTGGACACATTCTCGCACTAACTCAGCTTGTTTAGATAATATTTGTGATTAGGGTGCACTGATTCAGGGTCTCATATGACCCATTTTGCTGGTGGAATCTAGAAGAGGTTCCACAAATTTTGATGGAAAATTAGCCGGTGGAGCACCTCAAATGATGGAAACACTTGCATCAGTGGTAACAAAGAAAAGGCTACCACAAGACCTTCACTGTCACTTTGACTTTGACACCATGAGAAAAGTCAGAAAAATGCCATACAGAGACGACCTTTAAATGCAAGCTTTTAGAAAAAGGAAAAAAAAAACCGGCAAAAACCTGAAGTTGGTCTGAAAGAGGTGTGGCTTCTGCTGCTGTCAGTCAGGTTAAACAATGTGTGGCCTCAGTGTTTTGGTTCAATGTTTTGTTTGCATTTACATGATTGTGGCCCATCACCACAAACTGCGTCTTAAGGCACCAAACTGACTGAGTAAATTAAATTTTCTCAAAAGATCTTGCGAAATTTATCCATCAAACATAAGATACATTTATTTTGTCATATCTTCATCACATTTGGTCTGATTCTGAAACTTATGGCATAATAATATTTGAGCTGAGAGTGCTGTTAAATTATAGTTATATATGTGCATAATTCAAAAAGTCAGTTTGGTGCTGTAAGACTCAGTTAGTGCTGATGGGTCACATATTTTATTTTTTTAAATAATAATAAAGAGAGATCCAAATATTCATTCATTCATTTTCTGAAGTGCTTAATCCTAATTAGGGTTGCGGGGAGGCTGGCGCTCATCTCAGCCGACTCTGGGCGAGGGCAGAGTACACCCTGGACAGCTCGCCAGGCCATCACAGGGCAGAAACACGCTGACGGCTATGTAGCCTACTCTTGACGAAAATCAGCAATGGTTCTTTTTCATATCTCTCACAGTAGACAGTGAGAGACATGGCTGGCCTTTGATAACCCAGTTAGCTGCACTGGGGGGACAGCAGTGACAACCTGTTGATAGTGGGGCTTGAACCCCCAACCTTGGGATCAATAATCCAGCACCCTACCACCCGGCCACCACTGCCCAGATCCGAATATATTTTATATAAGGAAAAAATATATTAATATTTTAAGTGGAAATCAATAAGAACCAATTGGAATAATTTAAAGCAGCCATTCTCTTTTTGTCTCACGTGTGTTGTGTCTTAATTTTTTGCATTTATTTTAATTCACTGCATGTGTTGCATGCAGTGAATTAAAACAAAAGCAAACACTTTTTAATCATTTTGCTCACACTGTAGCACATTCTAACTGCTGCATCATACAGGATGAAATATTCACTGTAATACACTGAATGGTTATTCAACATACTGGAAAAACACACACACACACACATGCACAGTCATTTTGAATGGTAGTCTACACTGTCTGCAACTTCAGTCAGACAACTGCATCCACTACAGCTCAATTCCCAGTGTACCCTAGCAGCTTCACAGCACACGGACCTGACGACTGCCTTTTCAACAAAGACAAATGATGTTGCCCGGCTCTATGGTGCTCAGAAACAAATCAGTCAGTGTTTCAAGCTGGTCACCGTCCAACCAGAATTGGTAGACGCCAGAGAGAATGAAACGACAAAACGGTAACAGAAAAAGCAGAATAACAACATAACATAATATCCTATATCTACATATATATGAATCAATTAATCTATACCGTAATACGAATGCTTTCGGGAAGTCGCAATGAAAGAAAGCACCAGTGACAAGATTTTCTTTGTGAAATCTGATTCAGCAGGATGTACCAGGCT
This sequence comes from Porochilus rendahli, assembly GCA_039654305.1. Taxonomy (NCBI): domain Eukaryota; kingdom Metazoa; phylum Chordata; class Actinopteri; order Siluriformes; family Plotosidae; genus Porochilus; species Porochilus rendahli. Next base: position 9,995,335 of record JBCNYG010000023.1, on the reverse strand, counting down.
GGGTGTATCAGGCAGTCAGAGTGCACTGAGTCAGGATAAACATCATGGCTCAGTCACATAGTAATCTGGTTAGAGTAAACGGCTCATCCAGTGTTACCTGAATGATTAAAAGCTGCCGTCCAGTTTGGCCGTAATGTGAGACAATGTCAGCTACAATCAATTATGTCTGAATATATTGTGTCTCTTTAGGGTACATAATAAAACTTAAAGCCTACTTTCACACGTATTTACACTTTCATGACTATTTGTTTGGCTATTTTATCAATGGATAGCTCACATTTTATGAGTGCTAATGGAAGAGGATGCAAGATGGACTGTATGCATCAGGTTATAAAAAAAGAAGCTCTGCAGGGTTTCTTTTGACAGAGTGGAGCTGACCGAAGTTCTGAAAAATGGTGTTTTTTAAAGAGAGTGGGGGTCACTGGGGTAAGGGGAAAAAAACAAGCATGGTGGAAAAAGTGCTGTTATTCCACTGTAATACGCACACAGCGGCCTCTTCAATACGAGCATCTGTACAATTAATTCCGTATCCAGTCATGCATTTATCCGATCAGCTAACAGTCTAGAGTTGATACAGAGTGGTGCGAACAACAAGAAACATAACAATTTTCTGCTAAAGTCCATGTTTAAGGATTATACTTAAATCACAAGTCAGAAGGCATGGCACTGACAAGGTCTTTAATGTGTTGTATTAGAGGTCCTTCTGTTATTTAATACAGTATTACAGGATTCATTATTAGGCTGGAATGTAACAAGTGAGTATTAAACAGCTTGGTAGTTTGTGTCTGCCACACAAGGGAACAATTAAACAATAAATAAGCTGAACCAAATCATTTTACAATGTTGCACATAAAGACACAGGATAAAATAAACAGGATATTAACGGTGCATCCATTTCCCTGATCTCATCTTGTCCTCCACACAGATCCATATTTATCACCTGTGGTATCCCTGGAGCTCTTGTTCGAAAACCCTGAGCAATGAGTTCCTGATGTTAACCTCATTAAACCCCATCCATAATGCATGCAGAGAAAATCTATAAACACTCACACAGGGAGGTGTTTAAATACATGGCTTGTATCTTGTAGTCATGGCGGCATTTGCAACGAAACTGATCCGGCTCTGAAAATAGCCTTCTTCCATTCTGAAATGTTCAGGGCTTGAAAAAGCCGGGGTTCGAGAGGATTAGGATCATCATGGTACAAGACATTTCACATAGTAAGATCAAGCTGTGTATCCAAAACATAATATAAACAGATATTTCTTCCTCAGGCTGTATTCAAATGAAACAAAGTCAAGATCAAACCTTCTGCCATGATTTTTTGGACACACCCACCCGCTGCCATTTGGAAAATATCTCAGACAAGTTCACAGACTTTTATTTTGTGTGTGCCTTAGCCTCTGCTTTTCACTTTCGGTTGTTAGAAAGTATTCTTTTTACTCTAACAGCAGTACAGCAGCATTTTGTTAACTCCACTCAGGTGCTGTAATTATCTGCATTTCCTAATTCCTTATTCCTAACACCTGTACACAGATTTTCACCAAACTTCGTGAGCACACTACAATACAAGAGTCCCAGTTGATGTTGCAGTGTCAGGATCAAAAAGTCCAATCCAAAGTTAAAAAGTAACAAAGTTTTGAAAATAAGAGCATTATGCCTTCGCAATGAATGCCGACAGTCATTCCATTACTATGGAACACTAACAGAAAACCATATGGACTTTGAGATGAGACAATTACCTTTTACCTTAAGTGAGCTTGAAAGATCAAACTGCAGGCATCTTGTAAGTCCTTTAAATGAGTGAGGGTTTTTTAGTCTGTTATTTTTGTTAATTTGGTCATATCCATGTACTACAGAACAAATCGTAATACAACATATGGGTAAAAAAAAAAAAGGAAATAAGGTGGGCAAGAACCAGTCCAGTTGTTTCCACATCTCTGAAAAACAGGTCTTGTGTCCTTAAAAGTAAAGTTGCTTTTTATATTTCTTACCCCTTTTTCAATTTATGCATAAAAATCAGGTCAGGTCACCAGCTAGTGTACATGGCTGTCACGTAAATAAAGTGGGCACAATTCATTAAAAGAACTATGATAGGAACATTGTGTATCCACACACAAACACACACACACCCACACATATATAAATATATATTTACCCTCGATTCTACGGACCCCGGTTTAATGGATATCGGAAGCTGCAGACAAAGTCTGGAGTAGCCAAATCTGTCTGGGATGGCTCGATGGTCGGTACAGGCAGACGCGAGCTGCTGTTTTGATATATATATATATGTATATGTATATAAAACCAGCCATCTGTGTTTCAGTCATGGGTACAAGTTACTTCATATTCAGAATCAATAAACAATTGCCTTAAGGAAAGATACGAGCGAGATTCTTACCAGATTGTTTCTCTGAATCAGAGCAAGCTTTATTGGGAATCCTACCTTGGGAAATGATGCAATTATTGACTTTTGATCTAATTAGACTTTTATGAACCAGAGACTGTAGCTTTAAATAACAGGTTATATACAGTATCTTGTTTTTCTAGAGCAGCAATGAAAAGCTGAACAGGATCCTGAATGTTTGTTCACTTTTATCAACAATCTCATAAAAAATTTTGGCAGGCAATTATTAGACCTGATACTATATATAACCCTGGAGGCCCTTTTAATCAGGCCAGCTGTATTCAGCTTGGTCTGATTGTGTGTGTGTGTGTGTGTGTGTGTGTGTGTGTGTGTGTGTGTGTGTGTGTGTGTGTGTGTGTGTGTGTGTGTGTGTGCGTGTGTGTTTACCGGGAATAGAACGACAGGCACAGTGAGAGTGACAGCCACCAATACTGCTAAGCGCACACACAGCATCAACATGTCCTTGGCCTCGTAACTCTCAAGGAGTTCATCTTTCACATTTCCTACACACACACACACACACACACACACACACACACACACACAGCAAGATCTCAGAGTGTACACAACACATTCACTATTTATCTATATTCATGCATAAACCCAGAATAGACTTTTCACGCTAGCACATGCTTACCATAGAAAGTGAGGTAGCCAAAGATGGCAGTTAGCAGGTACATGATGAACATGGCCAGTATGGAAACGTTAGCCACATTCTGCATGCGTTTCTTAGTTGGACTGGCGTAGACGAATGACAGTATAAAGACACAGACAAAAATCCAAAACATTTATAAGCAATCATCATAAAATAATCCCCTAATTGTTAAAATAAATCAATAATAACAGGATGTACTTTACAGTAAGGTTTACTTAACTGACATTTCAACAATGTATTTAATAAGAACAAGCCATGCAATTAATTAATATTCATACTATTCATAAATAAAATTACACCCACAATTTCCAATATGGCCAAAATAAGTAACATGTCTGTTAACTGGAAAAGTTAACTGGCAGAATTCAGTTATTTATTAGTATTTAGCAATATGTTGTATAAAATGTTACCACTCACTTATTTACCAAAATATTTAGATAGGGACCTTCTTACTGTGAAGCAGACCTGCTAACTACTACATCAGTTTGAAGCCCATAAAATGTTATTTATTTATATATATTACATAATGTACATGGACCTATTTAGATCCTTCCCTATGCGTGGTGTCCGATGTAACTAGGTCAGACCACCCTCCATACGATAAACTATGATGTGCGTCGTTCAATTTGGTCTTAAGTCTTAGAACACTCAAGGTATCCTGTTCATTTCAATCATCAATTGAACTGACATAAATTCATGATCACTTGCCTTTAAATACACTTTATAGTTGTATTATTAAATAGTTAAGAGATATGGATATGTGACCCAGAAGTAAAGACTTACTTTTTCAGTTCTGTGTAGATGGGTAGCACTTCAGGATGACACACAAATGCGAACGCCAGAATAGGAATGGTATACGCAGCCTGCGTAACACAATTTAAACAGCTCATCAGTTTTAATGTAGTATGAATAAAAAAACAAATACTATAAGAAATATTGGTACCAAGGCTATAACAACTACTACTGCTAGCATGACAACAAACACCACTATAACCACCGTTATTATTATTATTATTAATAAATTATTATAGTGTTATTACTATGACTACCACCATAACAAGCACTACTACTGCTACCATGACAACAACCTCCGCTAGCACCACCAGCATTATTAATATTATTATTATTACTACTACCACAACAACTTCTGCTACCATGACAACAAACACCACTACCCCCACCACTATTATTGATATTATTATTATTATTATTTTTATTCTTATTATATTATTATTACTATGACTACCACCATAACAAGCACTACTGCTACCATGACAACAACCTCCACTAGCACCACCGCTATTATTAATATGTTATTATTATTCTTATTATTTTTATTATTATTGCGATGATTACTATATACAGCTACCAATACTACTGCTGCTACTGCCAGTAGTAGGCACCTTCAAATTTGATACAAACATAGTTAATGTGTGGTGAATTTTCTAGTTCATATTATGATTTCCGAGTATAACCACTTGGAAACTTCATGCTGACTTACTCTTACCTTATGGTACATGTGACAGAATTTTCTTACCTGTGGTGTGAGGGTGGCGAGTTTTGCTGTACACGTGTTGTTGTGTGTGTCACCAGGTGTGTATGTAGTGATAGGAAGAGGTGTAGTGGTGGTGTTGGTGTTCATGATGGAGGGTTCCTCTAGACATAAGGTGACAAACTTTTTATAGATAACCTGTTGGGTTATAAAAGAAGATATTTATTTAGAAATAAATGCCACATATGGACTTCAAATAAAAGTTAGTTATGAGACTCTGGGTTGGGGAGGAAAGGAGGGATGGATGGATAAATGAAGTGGACTCACAGATATGAGGAAGAAAAACATGCATGTGAGGGAGAAACCACTGGTGTAGCCAAGATACCCTAAAAGTGATATATTACAGCATGATGTAAATATGCCAACTACAGCATGATTAATCAAGAATTATAGATGACACGATAATATAACAATCCTTCTGTAAGATAAAGGGTTTTAAAGCCGTTATGTGCCTCTGTAATTGTGAATGACTATGAATTATGATGACTAGACGAAAAAAGGAAAAAAGGTCACAGGAGGGTGGACGTACCAAGATGGCGCATGAAAGCAAGTGGTAAGATTACACAGACACTGACGATGATGATGAGATAGCTTCCATTCAGATACCACTCTCTAGCAGGACACACAACCATGTGATGGTGGTAGAGAAAAACAAAACAAAGGAAGTACAGGGATTATTTCGAGAACCAAATGAACAATAGGATGATTTATCAAGGGCAGCACCTGTGGCATAGTAGTTAGCGCATTAGCCTCACAGTAAGAAGGTTTTTGATATTTTACCTTCATGGGGTCTCATTTCCCTAGCAGTGTTATTATTGTAGTGTATGACATGTAAAGAAGAAAACCCAAGACTGCATACTTTCTGACCAATCAGATTTAACTGGTGTGGTCATGTTAGCATTTTCAGATTTTTGCCTTTTTTGTGTGGATATTTTCAAATACACTGTTTGTGTACAAAACCATGAAGGTCTTGGGTTCAAGTTATGGGTGTTTTTCTTTCAAGACATGCACATTAGGCTAATTGGCTGCTTCAAATTGCCCTAGGTGTGAGTGTGAGCGCTCCCCACATCTATCGGTGAGTCTTGGCTGGCCACAACATTGTCACTGGGTTTCCAGATTTCCTTCCTAGGATCACTTTTGGTAGGCCCTGACCACTGCAAACTGGTAACATCCCACAGGAGCTTCAATTTTGGAGATGCTCTGACCCAGGTGTCATCACAATTTGACCCTAGTCAAAGTCTCCTTGATGGTATTCACCTCATCTTTCAGTGGTCATAATGACATGGCTGGCTGGGATGTGTATTATATAATAATCAAATCATTTACTTGTCCTTTTAATTGAACTTGATATTATTTTGGTGCAATTTACATGCAAATGTCAGTTTTCATTAATGAGAGTTTTATGAGTAGGGTTTTAGTTCTATATGCTTCCTAATTGCTTTTTGTTTCAGACACACAACCATTCACACTCACGTTCACACTTGTGGGCAATCCAGAATATCCAAGTTACCTAAAATCCACACAGAAACGCCCTCACCGGGCATGGGACTCAAACCCACAACCTTCTAGCTGTAAAGTGGACATGTTAACCACAACACCATAACAGTCTTAACATATCATTGTTCTGTGAATAAAAAAATGGAAGAAAGAAAACTTCTTACGATCCTGTATTTTTGTCCAGCAGGCCTTTTATTACAGCTGGCAACTCCATCTTCACAATAAAGAGGTAGCTGGACATGGCTGTACGGCAACATGGAGGAAAAACAAAAGCACCATCATGAGAAATGAGCAAAGGCATCACTATGCATTGCTACTGTGATAGACAGGTCTAAATATTTTCATCTCTTCAATCTCACCTCCAATGTTATGAATGGTTATAACACATGCTGCTATAATTTTGCCTGGTGATCCAAATGCATGGTTACCCAGCTGTTCATATGCTCGAATCCCTAAACAACAAGCAGTGAAAAAAAATTTCCTTTAATGTCATTATGATGCCAAATCTTATGGATAATAATGATTACATCACTTGTACCTGGTGTTAATGCTAATTTGAGAACTGATCACTTACCAACAACTCCAGCACTCTTCAGCAGCAGGTGGATGGAGTACGAAGACAGAATAGCAATGAGGAAGATAAGAATTCTACAGCAGGCAGCAACAAACAAGAGAAAATAGTTCATCAATTATAGTTCACAAGCCATGACAGCTTTTTGATTTTTTTTATTAAATGTTTCGGAGTGTGTAACAACAAAATGAGTCAAGACCTTGTATATGCATGTCTTTGTTCTGTGGGAGGAAACCGGAGTACCTGGAGGAAACCCACGCAGGCACAGGGAGAACATGCAAACTCCACACAGAATTTGAGCCCAGGAATCAAACCCAGGAACTTCTTGCTGTGGCAAACGTGCTAACAACTGCACCACCCTGCCACCCAACCCACATATCGTTTTTTAAAATTTGTCTTAAATCCATTCCTTAATCTAGAATAAATCTATCACCAAAATATTCTACTTCTCTTGCAATCTTTGAAAAGGGGCAGGGTGGCTTTGCGATTAGCACTGTCATGTCATAACGCAAAGGTTCAGAGGTGAAATCTCAGGCTTTCTGTGTAGAATTGTCTCTATGCTCGCATGGGTTTCCTCCAGGTAGTACTTTGGTTTCCTCTAACAGACTAAAGGCATTACGTTCGGTCAACTGGCTACTCTAAATTGCTGAGCAATTGTGAGTGTGAATGACTGTTTATCTCTGTGTTAGCCATGCATCAGACTGGTAATCATTTCAGGGTGTACGCCGCCTCTTGCACAAAATCAGCTGGGATTAGCTTCTTCCATGAGCCTATAAATATGACTTAGTAGGACAAATAAATCTGTGCTATGCATTAATCTCAGTTTAGTAGTCATAGTTGATTTTCTCTGAATTTGATTGTCTGTTAGGATGATAATAATAATACCTTAAAGCTTTGCAATTATTTCTTTGGGTTAACGGCACCTGATTTTAAAATTAAAATTGTTTTAAAAATAAGTAACTGTAGATTAACAATATCCAATAAAACTTATAATAATAATAGTTATATTATAAAAATAATTTTTTAACCAGCTGGACTCAATTTGTGGTGACCCATCTCATCGGGCATTGGAGTTTCTCTCTAACAAATCTACCAAGAATGTGAGGCATAAATCTGCTCTGTAATCTCATTAGCAGCATTAGGCTTCATCTGAAGCTGAGCTGTTTCCTGAACCATACTCTCTCACCGCTCTGGATTACGCTGCTGTCTGCTACAAGCTCATAGCTTCTACGATTAAAATACAAGTAAATGTATTGCAAGTGGACATATTTTAAACCTTTATTAACCTTTATTGTCTGAGGTTTGATTTGATCTTATAAAGAGTTAAACCAGAATATAAAACAAAAATGTTTCTCTTGTTGTTTTTTAGAAAATATTATTTTTGATGCATTATCCTTTAAAAAGAAATCCTGTAACTAGAGTATGTGGAACGACACGTGACGCACAGTCTGGTGTAAATACGAAGGCGGATGTTGATTCATGAGTAAAACCCACATAACTCTCCCTCTCTCTGTCTGTCTCTCTCACTCTCTCTCTCTCTCTCTCTCT
>JBCNYG010000023.1:9940408-9952541 GCA_039654305.1 Porochilus rendahli | reverse complement strand
CTGCACTATACTTAACTGCACCACACTACTCTACACTGCACTATACTTAACTGCACCACACTACTCTACACTGCACTATACTTAACTGCACCACACTACTCTACACTGCACTGTACTACACTGTAGGGGTGCAAGAATAAAACTGAAAAAGATTCACGTATGAATCGCAATTCTTATTTGTTAGCATTCTGAATCGATTAAACATTTCAAGAATCGTTCTTTTAAAACATGTTTTTTAAACATTTTTAGCCTTACTCACAACGCTTAGCTTATTCCCATAAGCTAAAACAACCAGAGCAGCAGCCACGACCGGCTCCTGACCACCTCACAATCCATCACTTCACTAGACTCCCAACTCAACCCTACTGCACTACACTGCTCTACACTGCACTATTCTACACTATTGTACATTGCACTAGAGTACCCTGCACTGCACTATACTACACTATTCTACACCACACTACACTATACTACACTGTTGAACACTGCACTAGACTGCTCTACAATGCACTATACCACAATGCACTGTACTACACCATACTGCGTTACACTGCACTATACTACACTTCTCTATACTACACTGCACTACACTACTCTGTGTTTCAGTGTCTGGGTGTGGTTTAATATTTAGCCCTCAGGAGGTGTAGTAAGAAAGGTGTAAAGAGGCACAACATACAGGTTTCATCTCACAGTTTGGAGAATGAAGCAGCGTCTTGGCATAATCATAGTATTGCTGTAGCTCTCAACCTGATGGTCGTGTTTTCTCCTGATTTGTACGCAGGGCGATCTGGTGCGTCAGATGAAAGCCAACGGTGCTCCTGACGTGGACGTTACCAAAGCTGTTGCGGAGCTCAAAGCAAGGAAGAAGATCCTCGAGTCAAAGGTGAGGGCTGGTGTTATTACCTCCGCATTGGTTGAGTGGTTTATTAGCAGTCTTGCACAAAGATTTCAGAGATAATCAGATCAAATTTTGGATTCAGGAATTTTTTAAAGGATTCTTTACAAATTGTAAGAAAGAGGTTTCTTTGTGAGAATTGTAGTACAGAAGGCCCAGCAGGTTGGCCCTGCAGGCCCACCAGCTTGGTCGGGGTTTGCACTCTCTAAGTGCTTCTGGTTTCAATTATCTTTTTTGTTTGTTTGTTTGTTTGTTTTTTTATTAGAGAGTTATTATGCTTTGCTCAAAGCTTTGATAGTTTGCACTAATAATATGATTGTTGTCTACTTTTATTTTTAATTATTGTTTGTTCATACAAACAGCATGCTACTTGATCTTTAAATTAAACAGAACAACGTCTCTTCATCTTGAAGTGTGTAATCCGGTGTTAATTACACATTTATTAACAACGTTGTTCCAGGAGCTCTCACTGCAGGCTAAAGACGACATAGTGGACAGAGTGAAGATGGAAGACACGCTGAAGAGACGCTTCTTTTATGACCAAGCCTTTGCCATCTATGGAGGTGAGAAAGTACCACACACTCGCCGCCTTTGTGCAAACGTGCTTAACTACAAAACTCAATTAATGATGAGGTGCTTATTATTTAATGATGTGACAGATAAATCGTTTTGGTGTGTGTATCTCAGGCGTGAGCGGTCTGTATGATTTCGGGCCGGTGGGTTGCGCTCTGAAGAACAACATCCTGCAGGCGTGGAGGCAGCACTTCATCCAAGAGGAGCAGATTCTGGAGATCGACTGCACGATGCTCACACCCGAACCCGTCCTCAAGTGAGTGCTCGTTACATCCTAGATGCATCAGTTATTTTTTCTGCCTTTCCAGAAACCCGTTCCAATAGGAGCCAGTGAAAACTACAGCAGTGCGATAAGACTATACGTGTATCGTGTGCTTATAGAAAAGCATCTCACGCACTTTACAGCAGTATGTCAAATTATTTATTTGGACAGTTTGTATGGGATGCAGCTGCTGCTCTGAATGACGAGCTTTTAGATGATGTTAACCTACCCAGGGTTTAGTTCACCTCTCACTGCTCTAGCATCCCTCGCAGCACTGGTATACATGGGAATATAAAGTCTGCTCAGGCCAAGTTTTTTAAAAACGGATTTCTACCAGGTTTCTAATTACGTAAATATTCTACTAACTCTTATCATTTGAAAACACTGCATCCCTCCAAAATGTTGATCATGTGTATTGAAGGTATCATGTTTGCTTACTTTTTAGGCGGCGTCATTTTATTCATTGAATTATTTGTTTGTATCAATTTTAGAATACACCTCTTATACCATTCAATTACCACGAGGTACAGATGTTGCTTACAATAAAATTACTTCCCTACTTACCCACTTCTTGTTTATTTGCTGCTTCTTGTTTCTTTTTTAATTCTGTGAATTTGGGGGTTCTATATTTTTTTCATCTGGATTTGAAGTTGTGGTCCCGCTCACAGCCCTAAACTGGTCCTAGAGTACTTATCACCAAGTTGAAGGTTGATCCAGTACAGTCAATCCCTACGTTGCTCACTTCTCCTTCCTGACTGGTCACATGATGTTTCGTTTTCTCTACCGACAGTATCCACTACAAAGCACATCACCGCTTCGTAATGTCAACTCATTCCATGTAGTTAAATATTTCATTGATATTTCTGTAGTAAAAGTTAATTTGCGTAAAGTGTTATTCCCACCTCAATCTGTTGTAAGCATGGTGTTGATGTTTGGTACGGAACTGTGTTTAAGATGAATAAAATAGATAAAAGGCTCATTGGTGGTGTTTTTCTTATAGGACATCAGGACATGTGGACAAATTTGCCGACTACATGGTGAAAGATGTAAAGAATGGAGAATGCTTTCGTGCTGATCATCTCCTCAAGGGTTTGTATTTATATTCATAGATCTGTGTAGTGTCCTCAGGGAGCTTAAATCTCAGTCAAATCCCAAAATTGTCCAGCATGAAGGGAAGCTTATTATTACAAAAGCGAGGAAAGGTCCAACCACACCACTTGAGTCCGAAGAAGAATTTAAGGGAATTGTTTGTATTTGTTGCTTTACTGTGTCGTAAAAGAAACATCTTAGTTTCTTAATGTTTTTATATTTTCTGTGCGATGATCTAGCTCATCTCCAGAAGCTGATGAGTGACAAGAAGTGCACGCAGGAAAAGAAGAGTGAAATGGAGGATGTCATCACTCAAGTAAGTTTCCCTTCACTACATTCAGTCTTGAGTTTTAATGATTATGATGCAATGGAATTTTTTCATGAAGTATAAGGAATAAAATATGACTAACAAATAAAATAAAAGAGCAATGCAAAATCCTCCTGTAAAGATCTGTGCTTGAACTGTGGCCTAAATATGCCTCCGTTTGCTGAGTGTTTTGAAGAAAAAGTGCAGTAAACTTGGGTAGTGGAAAATGAGCTGTTGTGAATGAAGCGCCACCTGCAGGTCAGACAGTGTAATAATGTTCAGTTTATGGAGGTAATGCCTGATTCTGCAAGAAATACCATCGAACCGCAAGCAGATGAGTAGCAGCTCCCTCATACCACTGCCCTGCCCCTCTACCTTAGGCAAGAGATACGTCAAAAGACTATTGAAAAAAATTTACTGTGTGTTGAAACCCAGCCAGGGTGAATTTACTATTTTTTCTCTCCGAGATTAGCAGATCTGCTTTAAAAAAAAGTTGATCCCCATATTACTTTTCACCTCGACAGATGGATAACTACACTCAGCAGGAACTGGCTGACCTATTTGTGAAATACACCGTCAAGTCACCAACCACAGGAAATGACCTCACACCACCCATCTCATTCAACCTGATGTTCCAGACCTCCATCGGACCTGGAGGCAACATGCCGGGGTGAGCCAAACGTCCAAAAATGCAGCTTCCTGTAAAAGCAGTTTGACCACTGTACACAATTCTCTCAAATCTGATTGGTTAGAAAGTCATGATGTATTTTTCTGTAGGAGAGGTTTTCTATTTAGCATTTAGTGAAAACATCTCTGGTGTTAAATTACTGGAATACAAGTACAATATAACACTCAGAATAAAATAATAATAATAATAACTATTTTAAAATAAACTCTATAATATAACTCTATAATGATAAAACTTGATTATTGCACTGGTTTGATTTCTGCAGCTATCTGAGGCCGGAAACTGCTCAGGGAATCTTTCTTAACTTTAAACGCCTGCTGGAGTTCAATCAGGGCAAGCTGCCGTTTGCTGCTGCTCAGATCGGAAACTCTTTCAGGAATGAGATCTCTCCGCGCTCAGGTCTGATTCGTGTCAGGTAGGTGAGCTGCCAACCATTACCAACCGTCTTAGCTTTGTTTTTTGTGAGGTTCGGATTCACTTACAGGACGTGCGTTTCAACTTTCTCAGAGAGTTCACAATGGCTGAGATCGAGCACTTCGTCGATCCAAATGAAAAGGTGCATTCCAAATTCTCCAGTGTTGCTGATCTGAAGGTCTTGCTCTACTCGTCCAAAGCGCAGACCAGCGGTCAGTCAGCCCAGATTGTGAAGCTGGGGGATGCTGTGGAACAGGTGAGGGATTTATGTGTGAAGGTGTTTAGCAGCTCAGTCACTTCCTGTCTCTTGTTTAGATTTGTTTTATGTTTCCCCACGCTGGTGAAAACCTTTCTGTGAAATTCACATAGGAATGTTTTGAAGATTGGCCACAGCTACATACAGAATGGCAATTCCAGCACTACTCACGTTCTGTTTTTTTGCAGTTTTAATTTCTGTAAATTACTCCCTTGATGCTGTATAAGTTGATCATTGCTATTTGTGCTACATCAAAGGCTCAGACCCTTACGCTAATTAATACACATAAAAAGTGTAGATATATTGATTTTTTTTCCTGCAATATTTTTATATACCATTACAAAAAAAGGACATCAGTGTTTGTCATCATAACATATTCAACAAACCAGAAAGGTGATGCATGTTTTACAGGGGTGCCGAAAAAAATCACGTCTGAATCGTGATTCTTATTTAATAGGATTAAAATTTACAAGAATCGATTTTTAAGAACAAATTTTTTCGAGCATTGCCAACTTTACTCACAACACGTACCGTTTGTCCATACATGGCCTCCGTAGTGAATTGTTCCAGTGAGTGGCGGCTCCAGAACTAGCTTTTAGCCTAGCTTTGATATGGATGAGGAAAAAGAAATACAGCCAGTGCCGTTTTCACTAAAGGCAAATGCTTAAACTTCAGATTTTATAATTTCAGGGTAAGAAGGAGCTTGACATGACATATTCAGTGCACAAAATAAAAGTCAAGTATTTTGTGAACACTTCAAATCCCCGAGCCCACAACGTACACCATCACCCGGAGCTAAAAGAACCAGAGCAACAGCACGAACAACTCCTGACCAACATGATCCATCACTTCACTAAACTCCCAACCAACTGTGAATGAGCAAAGCAGATCAGTACATCTACAAAACCTGTTGTCTAGTAATATAATTTCCTTCTTTCTTATAGAAGAGTTGTTCCAGCTTATAGAAGAATTTAGTTAGTCATGAAATCAGCTCCCTTTGTTTGTAATGGTTTGAATCAAAAATCGATTCTGAATCGAATAGTCACCCCAAAAATCGGAATCGAATTGAATCGTGAGTTGTTGTTCCCTAATGTTTTATTTAGCTAATATTCTTCAGTGACATCAGTTAAATATCAAGTCTATGATGAAATATTTTTCTCAGGGATTTCTTGTATGTAAAAAATGGTGCATTACTCACATTACCATAACTCGCGTTACAGTTAATACACTCCGGTGCAATCAAGATATCTTTTTTCTCTTTTTCTGCAGTACTTTCATGACTTTTTATTTTTAGGAATTGCAGGGTTGCAAGTGCAAGGAGCTTTGTTCCCTCTAACATTACTTAGAACAATGGTTTTATAAGAAAAACATCTAAGAATGTTCCAATCCAAGTTAAATTATAAAATGTTTTAAATAATGTCAAGATTAAACATTAAACAAGAATTCTTAACCTAAACAAAATTCAAATACAGATTTAAAACTATTTAGTAATGTACTACAGTAAATAATTCATTTTCTTTATATGGCATTCATGCATGGATTTGCCCAGAAACGCTTTCTTAACGTATTTGAAAATGTATGTGATTAGTTTTCTTGCTTTAAAAAAAAAAACTATTTAGCAATATACTGTATACTGTGCCTTGATCAAACCACCGCCTTCATAATTCCAATCTGAGCCGAACTTAATTGGGGCTCCGAATTAATTATGAATAAAAATCTGTGAAACTGTTATATTAGTTCTCACACAGTCAGTTGTCATCAGAAGAACTTATAATTATAGCGTACTTTTAGTTAAATAGTTGAATTGAAGTATGGGAAAAGGTTTAAGTCGGGAGTTTGATCCAAATTTGACTGTCCAACAAAGTACCATTTAATTAATTTATTAAAAATGGAAAGAATGTGGCACAGCTGAGGTTTTGCCTGGAAAAGACTCAGTCTCCGTAATCAGCATGATGCTCCCACCACCATGCTTTACTGTAGCGATAGTTTTTAGCAGTGTTCCACCAAATGTAGCGATGTGCATCAAGCCTACAATGTTCAGTTTGATTTTGAAGTAAATGGGGACATGGGCTAATTTCAACACACAAGTGATTGGTAGTGTGTAGGCGATTGGTGGGAAGATTGGTGACCGCAGTGCTCAGGTCTCCATCTAAATATGCATCAGTGTCCACTGGGGCTTGACCTCTTGGGTTTGGTTAACACTTTCACTTGTTTTAGGGTGTTATAAACAACTCTGTCCTGGGCTACTTCATTGGGAGGATCTACCTCTACCTGACCAGAGTTGGTCTGGCCAAAGACAAAGTGCGTTTCCGTCAGCATATGGACAACGAGATGGCTCACTATGCCTGCGACTGCTGGGACGCTGAAGCCAAAACCTCTTACGTATGTCATTAAAAATATTAAATACTGTAACCCATACATGCATCATTACTCTGAAGTGTCAAGGTTTAATAATATCCATTTGTTGGCTTGTAGGGCTGGATTGAAATTGTGGGCTGCGCCGACCGCTCATGCTATGACCTCACATGTCACGCACGGGCTACCAAAGTCCCCCTGGTTGCTGAGAAACCTCTGAAGGAACCCATATCCTTGAAGTGAAGCATTTCGTGTTATTCTGTGAAATGTGACTAGTTTAAATTTGATAAGCTTTATTGAATTTTTGTTCTTAACTTCTTCGCACAAAGTCGTCAACGTGGTACAGTTCGAGCCGAACAAAGGCGCCATCGGCAAAGAATACAAAAAAGAGGCAAAGCTGGTCATGGAGTACCTCGCTGTGTGTGACGAGTGTTATATCACGGATCAGGAGAAGCTGCTCAGTGAGAACGGGTGAGAATCAGTTTTAAAGTGTTAAGCAGTTGGACTGTAATGATGACAGATGGATCACTGGGATACAGTGTGCTTTAAGTATTGTGTTGCTGTGTGCAGTGAGTTCACCATCGAGACAGAAGGCAAGACATTCAAGCTCACAAAGGACATGGTGAGCATCAAGAGGTTCCAGAAGACACTTCATGGTGAGCTAAAATCGTGTGGCAAATCAAACCATGTCTTGTTTATACCTGGTTGTTTTACGCTTCTAGACATCGATCAGGAAATTCAGCTAAATAGCACAAATCCGTTATTAGAAAGTGATCGCCACCCTCCTGTAGGTTTTATCTCCACCCACGATCTTACACACCTCTTTGACCTGTTCTTCAAAGCAATAGTCAGGTACTGAGGTGAAGGTTGGAAGTAAAACCTGCAGGCGACCACTGATTTAGAGTGTCAGGGTTATATCTGAGTAAGGATTCAGGATGTATGTGGCAGACTGCACAAACGGTCCTCTCACAGTCCGAATGCATGCACATTAGCCTACTTGGCTGTTACCCATGAGAGAGTGAGTGAGGGAGGGAGGGAGTGAGTGAGGGCGGGATGGATGGATGGATGGATGGATGGATGGCCTGCAATGGACTAGTGAGCTGTTCTCAGTGAGGGAGGGATTGTATATGCTCTCTTCCCCGTCACTCACAGCGACACAAGCTAAACGTGGGCGTTCATGTCCTAAGCTGTGTGTAGCTTTTCACAAAGACTGTCTTTGGAGGAAACCTTTGTACAGTCAATTTATAAACCAATTATCCGTTCAAATGGATTCATATCTGGAGTCCTGTCCAATCCAGTTCATTGTTTTCAATGTTCCAGATTGCTGTTTCTCATTCAGATAATCTTCATACAGTTTAGCCGGCTGTTTGGGATGGTTGTTTTCTTGATTTATACGACACCGCAGCCAAAAACAATTTGCATTTCTGTCAGTTTTAACAGGTGGTTTAATTTGAAATCTCAATTTTAAAGTGTCTCTACACTCGTGAGTACTCTAGTGCACTTGATTTTCTATTATCAATTCCTAACAGGTTTTTTTTGGTGAATCCACAATAACTCCTGGGCTTAGTATCTCTTAATCACCTGTTTTACATCTTGCTTTGGTTCTGTGTCTGTGCATAATAACAAGAATGCACGACTGGTCTTCGAACTTCAAACATGATTTATTACATTTTGTTCTCCAGAATTCATTCATCTATTTTCTGAACTGCTTAATTCTAATTAGGGTCGCTGGAGGCTGGTGCCCATTTCAGCTAACTCTGGGCAAGAGCAACGTACACCCTGGAGAGCTCGCCGGGCAGAAACACGCTGAGTTTCTTTTTTGAAAGTCAGCAATGGTTCTTTTACATGCCTCTCACCGTAGACAGTGAGAGACATCGCCTGCATTTGATAACCCAGTTAGCTGCACTCGGGGGACAGCAGTGACAACCCGCTGATAGCGGGGCTTGAACCCCCGACCTTTGGATCAGTAAACCGGCACCGGGCCACCGCTGCTTCTTTTAATTTGCTTTAAACAGACCAGTCGAGTCAGATTTGATTGTGTAACAGCATTGTGAAGTGTAACAGCAAGACATATAAGACTTGTGAAACAAACAGCTATAAACAGATTCTGAAATTTTCAATTAAAATGTTGTGAAACTGTGTAACTGTATGAAACTTTGTATTTCTCCTCAGTTGAAGAGATCACCCCCAACGTCATCGAGCCTTCCTTCGGTATCGGCAGAATCATGTACTCCATTTTCGAACACACATTCCACGTCAGACAGGGTGATGAGCAAAGAACGGTAATTAGCCGTTGGTGAAACAGCTCTTAATTTTAACACTGAAAGAGAACTATTGTGAGAGAAACTAAACTTACTGGGTTTTTTGTGCTCAGTATTTCAGCTTCCCAGCTGTTGTTGCACCTTACAAGTGTTCCGTCCTCCCTCTGAGCCAGAATCAGGAATTCATGCCCTTTGTGCGTGAACTATGTGAGTGTACACTCCCTTTGCTGTTTTGATGTGCCTTCTGACTGTTAGAACAATATTATAATTAATTACTGAAATTGGTTGACTTTGTGGCCCCTCCCCAGCTGAAGCCATGACCAAGTTTGGCGTGTCCCATAAAGTGGACGACTCATCGGGGTCTATCGGAAGGCGGTACGCCAGGACAGATGAAATTGGCGTGGCATTTGGAATCACTATCGATTTTGACACTGTCAATAAAACACCACACACAGCCACCCTGAGAGACCGTGATACCATGAGGCAGATCAGAGCTGAGGTAACATAACTAACTGCCTTTAACTCCAGCGTTGTTTTATATAAAGCTCCACTCAGCATTTTTAATGTCCACATCTTATAGTGTTTTTTTCTGATAGGAAAAAAATGTAAGTTATCGAGTCAACTGTTTGGTATTTCAGCCAGCACGGTGACATAGTGGTTAGTAGTACGTCCACCTGACAGCAGGAAGGTCCTAGGTTTTTTTTGAGGGTGTTTGTGTAGTTTTCATGTTCTCCCTGTGCTTGTGTAGGTTTCCTCTCAGAGTCCAAAGACGTGCACATTAGGCTAATTGGCTGTTCCAAAGTCAGTGTAAATAGTGTGTTTGGTGTGTTTGGGCCCTGGGATTTACTGGCTGGCTGTTTAGCTGTTCATAAAATAAAAACTGATGTAGATGTAATAATCTAATAATGTAAAATTATTTTTGTTTATGCCATATACAGGCATACTGGAATAAACACAGTAAAAAATAATAACAATAAAAAACTGATCTGTGCCTAAACTGAGCATGTGAATAGAATAAAACTTTGTCTGTCTTTGCAAGAATACACTGAACACGATAGTATGTTCAGATTGAATAAGAAATTATTGTTCTCTGTACAAAGAAAAGGCACATTTTTAAAAAACGTTTATTGCTTGCTGAATGTTATCAGTGAGCAAAGCTCCGTTGTGTTTGAAGCTCGACAAAATGTGAAATTGTGGCTGTTTCGTGTTTTTAAAGTAGCAACCCCTGTTAAGGAAAATAAATTTATTCCACATTGCAAAGCAACCAGTATAAACAATTGGAGATGATTTTCCACATAGATTAGCCCTGTATTTTATGTTCTGGGCTGTAAATTGTATGTAATATTTCTTGATTTAGTTAAATAGTTAAATGGCTGAAATCTGATGAGAATTGTAGTGTTTATTTTTGGATTGAAATTGGTTCTTTCTAATGTTATGATTTTTAGGATTTCTGTATCAGATCATTGTTTTGATAGCGTTACAGCACATCTTTATTTATAGTATTGATTTATAGTATAAATGTGATATGGTATTTATAGTATAAATGTGATATGGTATTTATAGTATAAATGTGAAATTGTGACAAGTCATTTGTTGGGGTTTGTTTAGTGCAAAATTAAGGGCTGGGGTGAAGAAATCAGTTTTTCATCTTTGATGATCTGATAGTAATTTTAAAATCATGTAGTTGCACTCTGCTAAAGTCTGCTTGATTTTTTCATTGGTCTGTTTGAAAAGGCCGCTATTTGTATTCTGTTTTACTCTCATGAGGGAACAAAATTGCAAAAATAGTATATGGGTTTGTCAGTTCATTTAAGGAAAGATAAAGGCAAAAATAACAGTGTACAGTTTAGCTCACAAATCAATCTCAAAATAAAAGTTGTCTTTATGGTTAGTTTTTGTTACTAATACAATTTGACAGTCTATCATTTGAAAAATGATAAGGAAAAGGTAGCTGCACAAGTTCTCATGAAAGGATTTTGAACCATCTTCCGGGTTGTCAATACTTGACCTACAGTTTTCAAAGGACTGAATCTGTACATTTTTGCAAACTATCCACGTTACTGAATAGCACAAATTTCTTGTGTAAATGCTCCTGTGAATTCTATACAAATCTTTTTTATAACCAACTTGATAAATAGGTGATTATATTTCCCCCCCGTGAAGTGTTTCATTTTAGTAATATAAACGTAATAAATCAGTTTCCTGTTAATCACTAGGTACTCATATGTGCATAATCAACTGACATTTCTTTTATTTATATATATATATATATAGAGAGAGAGAGAGCGAGAGAGAGATATTTGTAACCATTGCCATTTTTTTTTCCTTTAAGTGAGCATGTGTTTTTTTTTGTTTTTTTTTTTTTCTGATGCCTTCAGGTTCGCGAGTTACCCGAGATTGTGCGAGACCTCGCTAACGGAACCACCACATGGGCCGAAATAGAGAGCAAGTACCCGATCTTTGAAGGTCAGGAGACCAGCAAGAAGGATGCATCGGAAGAGTAGATTAAGCTGCCTTACCTCGTCCTGCTGCCACACGCAGGGAAATCATGCACATTTTTTACACTTGCACCAATAGGAACAATTTAAATACACCTGTACAATATTAATAATCATTGTGAATGATGCACTCGGCCATCGCTAGAATTAACCATCGTATGAAAATGTTCAAGTATCTCTTTATACAGCAATTAAAATAATGTAAAGATGGTGGTTATTGTTACTGTTCAGTAAGAGAACGTGGTTTAAAGGGAAAACTGGAGTATCGTGGATTTCACCAAATTTAAGAAATTGCTAGAAAAATTCATATTCAGTTCAATAAATTAGAGCCAGCACTTTCTGGACCTCTGAAAATGTGTGGTGGATTGTTATTTTTATTTTTAAACATGAATGTGGGACTACTAGTTGGAGCACACCAGGTTGGCCAGACACTGTACATGAGAGGTCATGGCCCTACACAGTTGTACAGTAATACATTTTAAACTTTTCATTAAACATAACTTACTATGCTCTTCAAATGGGAATATAAAAGTTC
>JBCNYG010000023.1:9915479-9930708 GCA_039654305.1 Porochilus rendahli | reverse complement strand
ATAGTGCTAGTTATGGATGTGTGACTACAGGTGTGTATATGTGTGTGTGTGTGTGTGTGTGTGTGTGTGTGTGTGTGTGTGTGTTTGTGTGTGTGTGTGTGTGTGTGTGTGTCCTCAACCCTGTTGAAAGTCTTTTGGATGTGCTGGAGAAGACTTTATGGAGTGGTTTGTTGCTGTTACAATATGTAATTGTCATGGCATTGTTTCAACAAACTTAAGCAACATAACATTTTTTCATCCAGAGTTGGTCTCATTTCTTACTGATGTCATGAATTGATGATGGGAAACATTTCACCACTCCATAAAGTCTTTTCCATATAAATATAAATAATGTTCCCATAATGCGTTACTATTAATCATAATGCACCTGTGCAAGTTAAAATTCAGTGTTTCTCCCTCTTATAGGGTTCCCCTTATCCACCATCACCGTGATGTTTGTGACTTATTGCCTGGTGCAGATAATAAAAGAAAGAGAAAGAAAGCAGGCTTTGATTGATGACCCTGATCCGGTACCTACTCCTGCCCCTATACCTCCTCCAACCACTGTAAAGCCCCAAACTGAGGCCTCAGCCACTGCTGCGGATCCCAACAAGCAAAAGTCTGAGTAGGAAGACTGTTACATTGTTAAATTTTTTAAATGAGTTTGAGTTGTGTATTGAAAAAATTAAAATTATACATGAAATACAAAAATCTGAGAATTACATAAAATATATACTATAAAGGGGTTTTAGAGCGAATAAATATACAGTAACATTGTAATCAACCTGAAAGATAAGCAAATTTGCTTACTATTAACACTATTACACAATCAGCTGCATAGTTAGTCATTTATCACTGCAACTTTTACACAGTGTCACTGTTTACTACTAACAAGAACTGAAAACTGAAAGAACTCTTATATATGTACATAAACTCTGTCTTGTTCTAAGGAATAAAAATGCTGGAAAAAAAGGTTTCCACGTGTTTAATTATTACTGAGTGTGTGTTTCTGTGTATATTACCAAAATCTTTTTAGGGAAAAAAATGAAGAAAAATAAAGAAAAGAGAATATCAGCCCTTGAATTATTTCATTATTAATCATCATCTACCATGAGTAGAGTCACAGAAGCCTGCTAATATTTATCTCGGGATAATTAACAATTATGGGCTGAAGGCAGACTGGATCAGTGACATCCACATACACAGGCGTGAGGCTTGCAAAAGCATTTATTGGCATTTTCCCTATTTTATTGCCTTAAAACCTGGAAGTAAGGGAAGTTTTCAATCTGTCTCTTCACACAACATGCCAATTACCTTGAAGATGTAAAATATATGTTACTGCGAAGCAAACAGGAAATAGTACAAACAGAATGAAAGCATGAGTGTGTATTTACCTATTAAGTATTTAAAAGGAGTTCCTAATGTGCATGTCTTTTGGACTGTCAAAGGAAACCCATGCAAGTACAGGAGGAACACACAAACCCCATACTGAAATGTCCTCAACAAGTGGTCACTCAAACCCAGGACCTTCTTGCTATGAGGCAAATGTTGCTAACCACTACACCACCATGCCACCCAGGTTTTAGTGTATACAACATGGAAACATAACGAAAAGTAAACCAGATTCGATTTTTTAAGATTATATTTACAATCTATTATATGTACACTAACCATAACAAACGCATGTCGCGTTAGGGTTAAACACTGTGTAACTCATTCAGTTTTTAGTACATTCCACATGGAAACAAAAGTAAACTGCTCCAATTATCTCTCATGGGTGCTCCCATAAAGATTTCAGATGGCCGTGTGCATCACCTGGGACTTGAACTTACGATCACTGGATAAGGAAAACATTAACATTAACAGCTGATCACATGGAGCAGACATCACGATAGTTTGTCTTTCTGAAGACTTACAGCCTTAAAGGTTCTATGTAGGACTCTGCAGCATGTTCTCATGGCATTCAAAGAAAATGTGCTTAAGAAAGAGTAATCATTTTTCAAAGACATAAGGACTGTATGGTATGACACTGCCTATTTTGGTAATATATTATAGAGATTCCCTGAGTGCTCTTAAGGGGGGGGGAAAGGATAATTAAGTATTAGCTTTCTAAAAGGATTTTGCTCTGGAATCTAGAATAGGCAGTACTCACAGTTGGGTTCCCACCAAGGGAGCAAGTGAAGAAACTTTTAGAGTATGAGGTTGAACCTTTTATTTTTAAATGTATTGAGAATAGTGTTTTTATGAGTGCATGGGGTAGCGCTGTCAAACCCACTGATCTCACCTAACTGCCCCGTGACCTTATGACTCACAAAAAGCTGGTGCCTCATAGGAAGCAGTGTGTCAGCTGTTGTTCTTGTATCTCTTATGTACCAGAATAACCTCCACACCCGATGAGGGCTTAAACTATAAATAGGTTTACAGATAGAGTTTGGTTGAAGTGTTGAGACAGCTGAGAAAGTCTCCTAACCAGGCCCTGCCTCATTTTTCTGGATTGGACACTCACTGAAACAGTGCGGGAAAAAGTACTGCCTGAAGAATTAGAAGAACCTAAACCATAGTTGACACAAAATTCAAACAGCCATGGCTCTGCCAATAGACCCCATGGAGGAGTTGCGTGTGTACCAGCAGACGCTGCTGCAGGATGGCCTCTGCGATCTGCTGGAAAATGACACCATGGTGGACTGTGTGCTGAAGATCAAGGACAAGGAGTTTCCCTGCCATCGTCTTGTGCTGGCTGCTTGCAGTTCCTACTTCCGGGCTTTTTTTAAATCTGGTGTGGAAGCAAGCAAACAGCGCGAGATTGTCCTGGAGGATGTTGAGCCTGGCGTCATGGGTATGATTCTGAAATACCTTTACACGTCAAGCATCAATGTGACTGAACAGAATGTCCAAGACATCTTCGCTCTGGCCAACATGCTTCAGATTCCTTCTATTTTCACAGTGTGTGTCTCATTCCTTCAGAAGCGCTTGAGCTTGAGCAACTGCCTGGCCATCTTTCGCCTGGGATTGATGCTCGACTGCCCTAGGTTGGCTGTCTCATCCCGGAATTTTGCCTGTGAGCGTTTTCAGCTGATTACACGAGATGAGGAGTTCCTACAGCTAAGTCCCAGTGAGGTAGGAGCCATCTTGGCCTCAGACTCACTGAATGTGGAAACAGAGCAGGCCGTATTTGAGGCTCTGATCAAATGGGTGGGCTATGACGAGGAGAAGCGTCTTGAGGCACTCCCAAAGTTACTGGACTGCGTGCTGTTCCGACTTGTCCCTGAGGACTATTTTGCAAAGCATGTGGAGCAACACAAGTGGCTGCGATCTAACCCAGAAATTACCAAGAAATTGCAGCTGGTCAAAGATGCTCATGCTGGGAAGCTTCCAGAGATCAAAAAGACCTTGACAAATAAGAAAAGCAAGGAGACAAAGACTGAGGAAGATGGAGAAGAAGAAGAAGAGGAAGAAGACTTACTTCCTGGGATCCTAAATGATAATTTACGGTTTGGCATGTTCCTTAGAGATGTAATATTTATGATCAGTGACACAAGCTCAGTGGCTTATGACCCTACAGGAAACGACTGCTATGTGGCATCAATATCCAGCCAGATTCCCAAAAATCACTGCAGCATTGTAACCAAGGAGAACCAGATCTTTGTGGCTGGTGGGCTTTTCTTCAATGAGCAGACTGAAGAGGAACAACTTAATTCATACTTTTTACAGGTACAGACCAAATAACATTCAGTGAACACGTTAGTTTGGGTTTAGAAAATGTAGAAAATGTTTAAGATACTTTCCTTATTTTACCAGAACCTGTGATAAGGTTTGTTGAACTTGTTCATTCATTTAAACAATATTTATAATACAGAAAACCCCCATAAATATCAATTATTTACCTATTACTTTCATGACTATGATGCAGACCTAAGGATCACTTCTTCTCCCTAATAGTTTGACCCAGCAAGTTCAGATTGGATTGGAATGCCCCCTATGCCCTCACCGCGTTTCCTGTTTGGCATGGGTGAAGCAGAGAACTCCATCTTTGTCATCGGTGGAAGAGAATTAAAGGAAGGAGAACAAACTTTGGATTCAGTTCTTGTTTATGACAGACAGTAAGTTTTTACCATTACAGAACCTTTCATTATGATATCATTACCTTAACAATTTATCATTTCTACCCCTTTACTCAAGATCTTTCAAATGGGGAGAGTCGCTTCCACTTCCCTATGCGGTATATGGCCATGGCACAGTGTCTCATGATGGAATTGTTTATGTAATAGGAGGAAAAGAAGACAGCAAGTAAGTTCTCCTTGATCATACAAAAGTCCCTACGTTTCTAAACTTTGTTCATTCTGAAACAAGGCTCCCTGTCTTGCTTATAGACAGTGCTTGAACAGAGTTTGTGCTTTTGACACAAAGAAAGGTGAATGGAAGCATCTTGCTCCAATGAAGACTGAACGATCGCTGTTTGGTGTCACTGTTTATAAAGATAGCATCTACGTGGCTGGAGGTGTTACAGAATCCGGCCTCACCAGCACCATGGAGGTTTACGACATCAAATCAAACAAGTCAGTTCACCAAAAAGTTCTTCTTTAGTTTGTTAAAAATGTAAAGTACCAACACGATATCATGATAATGTAAATTTATTAATGTAAATTGGCATCTAATCCAAAGGGAAGTAGATTGAATTATTATTATTATTTTTACCATAGGTGGTCTGAGTTTGTTGAGTTTCCTCAGGAGCGCAGCTCCATCAGTTTGATCACAGTAGGTAATACCATCTATGCTGTGGGTGGCTTTGCAATGTTTCCAAGTGAAAACAGTGAGGAGTTCACACCAAGAGAGATGAATGACATTTGGAGGTAGGATGTCAATTCACCTGTAACTTAAGTTAGTCAATTTTAAGTCACAAAACTATGCAAACATTGGTCATCTCCGTACATTTTACCTGCTACCAATAACGTATGCTCCCAGAAGAGCAATTAATTGCCAAATTCTTAGACCAAACAATAATGACTAAGAGGCATCTTTACCTGCTTGTCATTATGAAGGCATCTGAATTATATGCATATATGTTTGCAATCTAATGTTGATGGGAACACTAAAAAAAGAGGAGTATTCCGTTTAATTTAAATCAGCTAATACTAGATGGCTGTGAAAATCTCTGACTATACTAATACTAATAACAACAGACCAACATAAAGAGTAAACAAAAGTATGGTATTTTCACAAGCCATTGTAGACAAGAGAGGAAACTAACATTATATGCTTTTTTATAGGTATGATGAAAGTGAGAGGAAGTGGAACGGTATCTTGAGAGAGATTCGCTACGCTTCAGGTGCCACAGTGTTGGGTGTTCGTCTCAACACACTAAGACTCACTAAAATGTGAAACCAGAAGTCAATGACACAACTGTCTGTGATTACGTGAGACTGTATTTTCTTTTCTTTATTTCATTTATTATTTCTTTTTATTTAAGTTATCCTAGAGCAAATGTGATGTATAAAAAGAAGAGCACTAAAATACTTTCCACTGACCAGTTTTAATTTGTTTTTTATGTTATTTCTTTAAACATCACCTCAAGTTTGGCACCAACAAGAACATTTGGTACCTGTGGATACGGCTTTCAGCCTTGTTTATTGCTGTTTGTTTGTAGTTACTATATAAGACCAAAGCCGAGTAAAGAAATTAAAGCCCAGAGTAATCAGGTGCTTTTGCTGTTACATTTCATCAACTCATGTTTCATTTCTTAAAAAAAAAATTAAAAATAAAAATGATTTGCACTGACATCATTCCCACCCATAGCACGAGTTGTGTGAACATATTTGGTGTGACTTTACAGAGAGTTTAGTTAATGATTAAACAATCACTACAATGTCATCACTGTCTTAGAATTTCTTAGCAGAAAGTCAAAATCTATTTCATTTAATTGAGGACTTTTTGTTTTAGCTTAATTTAGCTCTGGTGTTAATTTTTACAGTTCGGGAAACAGTTCTTAAAAATTTGGCTTCATTTCAGGTAAAATAATCATTTTATTTATAAATTTATAATTATAAATAAAATGATTATTTTATCTGAAATAAGATAAAAAAAAGGGGGGGGGGAGTTCAGAGTGACATATAAAGGTACAGATATATAAACACATATACAGTATATGAAGGTCAAAATAAAAACAAGCATTCTGAGGTTTTGGTATATAGTTTAATTAATTTACTATTAAAACAAATCTTATTGTTTGCTGTTACAGACCATAAATGGCACCAAATGTAGTATAATGTAATAGCACCTCTAGACACTAACATCTTTGTATCGTTTTTTTTAGTACCGAGTACAAAACCAACATGTCTACTGCATACAGGATGTTCACACACTGCCTATGAAGATATTGGGTTTACATAGTAAGAGTAGGCCATGATGCAATAACAGTCACTCCAGAATGGTTTAATACATGTTAAGGAATAGTAAGCACATTATAAGATATTATATATATTAACAAAGTGAATACATCTTTGATTTGGCTATAATGAGTGACATGGTAAGTTCTGCTCAAATCATACACTGATGACATAAACCACTTTTAATATGCAAATCCTTTTATGCTCCTGTTTCATTCTAACACAATAGACACAGAAGGATAAGTTTTCTTTCCCAGTTAAACAGTGTTAATGCTCACGGTTGTATTTTCAGTGTAAATGCTCTTGACTGGTATATAAATGGTTACATAAGAAATTTCATGAAACCATAGCATGTATTTAAAAATATGAATTTCAAAGGCCACAAGTTCCTAACTTAAAAATATCTAGCAGCAAATCCAAACTTCATTTTGCAGAAAAGGTTACAGATAAAGTAGGTAAAGTAGGACCATTCTCATTCTTCAGAAACTTGTAGCACATAGGTGTATCTGATAATTAAGATAAGTAACTTATTAGATAAGTTACTTATTAAGATAAGTAACAGGATAAGATACAGTATATAACAGTATAAACCGCCTTTTTAAAAAAAAAAATAAAAATAACAATAAAAATAAGAATCAACAGAAATAGATTTTTAAAATATTAAAATGTGAAGACTTTTTAATCCCCCTGAAAAAAACCCATAAAGTGCACACACAAAAAGCTTTGTGAAAACCTTTTCAAATATTAAGTGTCTGCAGAAAGATGTTTAAAATTCTATTTTAGAGTGGTGCAATTATGAACCTCGGGGCAATTTAGAAATGCCAATTACCCTAATAAAATTGGGGCCAGTGGCACAGTATTTAGAATTTGAACGGTTTGAATCCCCGTTAGATCCCCACCGTGCTAAGACCCCTGGGCAAGGTGTTAATCACAAGTGTGCCTCGGTCCACCCAGTAGTATAAATGGGTACCATAAAAAAATACTGGGAAGGTATCCTGTGATGGACTAGCGTCCCATCTGGGAGGAGTTTAATTCCTAGTCGCTTCACACTACAGAAACCGGGGATAAGCGCTGGTCGGATGAGCCACTAGGCTCGGGTGCAAAAAGCCCAACAGACTTACCAATTACCCTAATAGGTGTGGCCAGTGGTGTAGTGGTTAGGGTGCTGGACGCTGGGCTCATGATCGTGATCGAGAGGGTTCGAATCCCCATTAGACCCCTACCATGCTAAGACAGTGTGCCTCAGTCCACCCAAAAGTATAAATGGGTACCAGTAAAAATACTGGGAAGGTAAGCTGCAATGGACTAGCATCCCATCCAGGAGGAGTTGAACTCTTAGCTGTTTTGCGGCACAGAAACCGGGGATGAGCCTTTGCCTGATAAGCCAGAAGGTTTGGATGTGAAAAAAAAAACTTAGTTAGCAGAGCCTGGGACATGAATCGAGGACCTTCCTGCTGTGGGGTGGAATGCTAACCACTACACCTATGTGCCATTATTCAGCATTCAACTGTTATAATAAGTTTGGGGGATACCTGTATTAAATTCTTAGTAATTTTCGAAGAAAATTGTTATTTGGAAATATTATAACTTATGTAAAAAAGCCAGTATGCATTCTATCCAGTGCTAGAATTAAATATATTTTAAAGCATTCAGCATTTTGAATGGAACAATAATGAATGATACTAAGTTGCTGGGAACTATAAATCTATAGAATATATTCAGCCATTTTACCTTGAACAATTAATCACGTTTAAATGGAATGTTATTTAGTCCACACCTAATGAAAAAAAATTTAAAAATGAATTATAACCAAATAATAAATATTTTTTATGATTTTATGGAGCTCCGCTTTTAAAGCAAAATGTACAATTACTACATTGCTAAAAAAAAAAAAAAAAAAAACATTTCACATTATTGAGTCTACGGCTTCATGGTTTGGGAATGCCAGAATTATGGGATTGCCCTCTCTCAGGAGACTCTTTATGATGCACCTGTCCATTCTGCAAAAGAAAGTAATTTTAACTTTATCCTTACACTGCCTTGTGAATGAGACAGGCATTAGCTCAGCACTAGACTGTAGTACACTGTGGCCCCAAAACGAAAACAATACTATGCATGTTGAATATAGCAGATTATCAGCACATGCCTAAATCCTTTCAATGTGCATTTCATTTTAGCATTTCTATATTTTTTTAAATAAAATTTCTATAAAGGCTTACAACTTATCATCCTCAAACAGGTAAAGTTATAAAGTACCGATACAAGTTCCAATCTGGGTGTCACAAGAATATCGTTCTCTACTCCTAGTCATAAGTGGACATTCCAATCATGAGAATAAGGTGCAACTAGGTGTCTAACAGTAAAAAAGCATCCACAGAACAATTATTACTTTGTGCTTTGGTTTCTATCAGGCACATGCCAATGCTTGCAAAAAGATATCTTTTTCCCCCCAAAGTGCCCTGATCAGTAGCATCATTCCTTCCTTGTGATTTTACACTAACACATATATTGTTCTGTTTTCTTAACTTTAAAGGTACTTCATTACAGTAAATGTGCAATTTTGCACAAAGCTTTACCCCCTGCTGCTACATCTACTGTATGTTTTACAGACTAGGACCCAATATCCAGAGTTTAACACACTGCTGGATCTGATACTGCATTACTTTTATTTATTTTGGATTAAAACATCTCCTAAATGTATAAACGTAAATTTATGCAGATGACAAGAGGCAGGAAATATTCCACTAGTGATTAAAATTGGGTAGCTTTCATTTACAGGGTGTTTTAATAGTAAACAATTAAGAGCAAATGGATAAAATCTATAAGATTTGAGTGATTACGGTTTCTAGAGTGCTGTGGGGAAAAAAAGGAAGAATGTAATGCACAAAATGGGAGTGAACAAAGCAATTCATCATTCTTAGCATTTGCACATCAATATGAGTAAGTCTAAAATATAAGGTGCTTTTATATAAGAATTTCTTCCTTCCTTCTTTTTTAATAATTTGGACCTTTCCCTATATACAAAAAGTGCATCTTTTTCCAACTTTCAAGGTCAAGGTCTTTCCAGAGTATTGGCTCCTTCATCACCAACCATCACATTCATCTAACTCCCAGCACAATGTAAACAAACAAACAAACAAACAAACAAACCAAAATAAAACCCTGCTTACACAGTAAACTATATTATGTACGCTACTTATTTACAGCTTACACACAGTGTGCATTTTAACGGGGTTATGTAATGTTTAAATAGCTGTTATTAAAACTGTTATACTAAGTGAAATATTTTTATTGCTGTGCCAGTGAGATTTATCTAATCTTTAAACACTCTAAAATCTCACTTCATTAACCAGAGTTTACACAATTTCTCCATCAAGACTTACATATATTTCTATTTATGTTATGGCTTTTTCTAATGGCGTATAGTCATAAAGATTTAAATGCCTTAGTAAACCCTTATGTGTGTGACTTGAGTTTGCTATGATGTTTGTGCCACTAGTTATATTAAACATTTAATTTAGTTTTAGGTCTTTAGTTTACTTTGTAAATTTAAAGTAATGTCTTTATGTCCATGAACATGACTGCAAGACTTAAAAAGTAAATCCATTTTGAAATTCAACTGAAATCAAATATGTAATATATACTGTATATATAAATACAATAGAATTATACATCAGTCTATCAGGAGAATTTTAGCCAGTTAGGAATCAGGAAATAAATTCAAATCCGATTCACATAAATTGAAATGTTGTGCTGTGACTTCTGTCATTTGAAAATTGAATTTTATTAAACAAATATGACGTCAAAATATAAAGTCAGATTTGCAAAACCCAAATCACAATTCTAGTGACACAAATATTATTTCAGATTTTAAGATGTTTTAAGATATTTGTTTCAGATTTGGATACGAGTACAAGATTAAGCCACAAGCCTTTACTCACTAATATGTGCATTTCTAGTTATATTCTAATTTTTTTGCTTTTGATTCTTTATTACATTAGAATGGATAAGTTAACACAATATCTGTGTGACTGAGTGAAATTAATAAAGATGGATAGTTTCAATTTAAGTAACACCTTCTTATATGTAACTTTTAGAGAATACATACAAATAAATCAATAAGTCAGTAAAAAAACACTTTTCAGTGTTTCAAAACCCCAAATCAATTTCTAATTCAGAATATGACATCATTAATGATTTGAATGAAGTAAAGAAGTAAAAACCATGTGTAAGGTTAGAATGAGTAAATTAATATAAAGCTACATTGTCAAAACACGAATGTACCACGAATGATCACAGGTACCAAAAAATGTACAAAAAATTGCAAACATACTTAGCTGAATATATTGCTGTACCGCTATCTATTTATCAAGAGAATCAGAGGCTTTTTGATAAATTAGTCCTGTTCATGGCCAATACGCAGACTGATTTTAATAAAGTGCAATTCTACATGAGAAAAGAAATCTTGAAATATCTGATATCTGTAGGCTTTCTTGTACAACTGTCTGTATAACCCAGCACTCCTTGTCAACCAAGTTTCTTTTACAACTTTTACCAATACAACATCAGTGGATGTACGGTTAGTTGGAATTAAGGTGCAGGACTGATTATAAACACATTGTACCTCACATCATTAACAACTTCACAGGGTTTGGTTACTGCAGGGACGCAGGGATTTGGTTATCGGCATCGAACCTTCTCATGAAAAATCTCTTTTTGCATTGCTGCTCTGTAACACAGCTCCCTCTGCTGGCTGGATAAACAACATACACATCACTGGTGATTCCTTCCAGAGCAGAGTACAAAGGCTGTTTCCAGCATCTACACACACACACACACACACACACACAGAGTAGACAGGACATACAGTCTGTAAAGATATTCTAAACACACTGTGATATTTGGCGCAATCAGATGCGCATGAGAACTTAACCAAATCAATGCACTATTTAAGAACGTTTTTTGAACAGAACAAGAAGCTGATCTTGAATATATATAAAATATCTCTTGAGAGCGAGTGTCACACACTGTTTTAATAGCCTGCTACATCATTCAGACTCATCTAGGCATGACATCAGCAAGGGAGTTGAATGACCTACTGCTTTTGGTTCACCACACAAAAAAGAGTTCCAGGTTTCCAGTGAAAACCATTAGTCATTACTTGAGTTGGAGAAGAGAGGAGGAGGAGGAGGAGGAGAAGAAGGAGAGGAAGGAGGAAGGCCACCAATGGAGTGGAGTACAGGAAGAGAAGAAGGGTGTGATCCTTCACCCTGTGAGGTCATGCTGCTGTCGTCTCCTATACAGCTGCTGAGCCTAAAGCATTTCTCCTTGTGAGCCTTGAGCATGTTGGAGAAGCGGAAGCGCTGGCCGCACACGTCACATGGGTATGGCTTCTCGCCCGTGTGAGTTCGCCGGTGCCGTTTCATATTGGGCCGGCTAGTGAAGCTCTTTCCACAGATTTCGCAGATGTACGGCTTTTCACCTGGAATGATGAAAATGAATACACGTGAAAAAAATACAGTATCTACAGTATCTTTCATGAAGCTGACGTGATTAGTGGTCATCTTAAGGAGGAACAGGTTTCATCCAAGATATCTGCTTTAGAGTCACAGGCCTTTATAAAATTAGACAAATTACACTTAGCAATTTTAAATTAACAGAGTTGTGTAGTTGTGAACTAGTTACCAGTGTGGGTCTTCATGTGCTCATCAAAGTACTGCTTCATGTTGAAGTCTTTGCCGCACCACTGGCACATGAACTGCTTGTGGCCAATGTGGATGCTCATGTGAGAGCGAAGCTGGTACTTATACTGAAAGCGTTCACTGCAGTTCTGTATGGGGAAAGACAGACTTATAAACACCACAGAATAAAAATATCTAGGCGTGACTCTTCAACCTACTGCCAAGCCCAAATAAGAGTGAAAACAATACGTTTGCATTTGTTCTATTTCTATCTGGTCCAGTTTGGTTGAATACTGAGCGCTTTACAATCTGAGTCCGTGGGAAGGGATGGGATGAGGCAGAAACACACCCAATAATAGGTTCATAAATTTTAGATTTCCTGGAAATTGTTCAATCAGAGTAAAATGTCTGATGAAATCACACTTGGGTTCACTTCCAGGCACCCAATGACAACACTGTGCAGGTGCACTTGGACCACATCACTCACTCATTCTCAATCATTTGCTGAACAGCTTAATCCTACATGGGTCATGAGGAAGCTGTGTCTTTCTCAGCCAACACTGGGTGAAGGCTGGTACACCCTGAACAGTTCGCCAGACCATCACAGGGCAACACACACAACCATTCACACTCACGTCCACCTGGGGCAATTTGAAAAAGACAATTAGCCTAATCTGCAATGTGTCTTTGGACTGTGGGAGGAAACCGGAGTACCCGGAGGAAACCCACACAAGCATGGAAGAACGTGCAAACTCCATGTAGTAATGAACCCAAGCCCCAAGACTTCTTCTTGTGACGTGGAAGTGCTAATCACAACACCACCGTGTCGCCCGATCTTATATCAAATACTCCTAAATGTTATGGGTGTATACACAATTATAATATATACTACATGGGAAAGGTACCACCTGATTGGTTCACACTGCTTCTGAATTTTTTGTATATACTACACATAAACACAAGAAAAACAAAAAAAGATTTTTGTTTCTTTTGTCCAATTTAGAGTTTAATAATGATAACACCACCTGCTTCAAGAGACCATGACAAACTGTAAGTGTCCTTCATTTTGACTCAAGTATTATCCACTCCACATCAGTCAGATCGCTCTGTTCCCATGTAGTAATATACATTAGCAACCCTGAAAACTGTCACGACTTAAAAATCACACACAAATAATATGGCGCAAAATGACAGGAAAAAAAATCCCTCGTAAGAGCAGTGGTGGCTTAGCAGTTAAGGCTCCGGGTGAGTGATTTAAAGGTCAGGGGTTCAAGCCCCGGTACAACCAAGCTAGACCCTCAACCATCAATTATTCAGTTGTATAAAAAGTCAGAAATGTTAGTTAAAATATGGTGTCTGTCAAATGCCATGAAGATCATCAATGCTGTATGTTGTCAGTAGATTTCCACTTCCTGTTTGCTACATTATAAAAATGATCCTTATGCAAATTCATGCATCAGACCTCACCTTAAATAATAAAAGATAAAGTATATGCATGTGTATCTAATACTCACCTCACACCTGAAGGGTTTTTCCCCAGAGTGCTGTAGAGAGTGAACCTTCAGAGACATGCTGCGCTTAAACGACTTCCCACACGTCTCACATGTAAACGGCATGTCCTTCGTATGGGCTGCAGGCAAGGACACACACACCTCTGCACTCTTATACATATCTGCTACATATCATGAATATAGTGCATAAACCGTATAATAAAAGTCACATGAACAATCTTAAAGCTTTTAAAGCACACAGGGCTGGGTATAAAATAATTACACAAATAAACGTTTGAGATGTCCAATAACACAAATTCTCATTACCGTAGCATATTACAATTACACTATTCTCTGGGATGGACGTTATGGAGAAAGTAAGCACATCTTCCTGTCGGTTAAAAGAGATTAAAACAACACAGCCTGCGCTTTCTGCTGGGTGTGCTGTACGGGATTGAGACAAGGTCGGCAGGGCTCGTTTCCCCAATGGGACATTTCAGTTGAATACAGATCGGGCTTCAGGAGATGAAAGGAACTTACTGTACCTGGCTCAGGCTTTATTGTACCTAATTACACTGCTTTAGATTAAGTGTCCTTGTATGTGCTGCCACCTAGCTGTACCCTGGAGGTTTATTATGCATAAAAGGAGCTGTTTAGAGTCATTACAAATGTTTCCAGACTGATATAAATTTAAAAATAGCTTATTAAACTGTGTTTCACTGTATGGTTATGCAATGAATATGGTAAACTTATTTAATTATATATATATATTTTATTCTATACGTTTTCAGACCCAGAAATAAGCTCCACCCCTAAGCTCAGGGCCATTTCTTATAAAATGCGCCCATTTAATTGCCTCTTAACAGATCAGGATACTCACCAACCATGTGCTTCCTGACATGCGCCATTGTGTAGAACTTCTTCTCACACACCTCACAGGAGAACTTCTTCTCAGCATAGCCATGAACAACCTTGTTGTGCTCATGGAGGGACCATAACTTCTTAAACGCTTTTCCACATGTCACACACTACAGGTTGTGGAAAACAAACAAGCAAACAAACAAACAAACAAACAAACAAAAAACTCAGTTTGTATTCATTCATACATCAGGGGCACCTTCAGTATAATGTAAATAAATCAGCTGACCAATCAGTCGATAACGGACGAGCTTTAAATGAAATTCAACTCAGGATTTGAAATTCAAAAGGATGCAATTTTCTAAATGACACCAGAGAGGCAAGAAATAATATACGGGCCACTATGTGCTGGCTAAGCATTTCCACAGTGGAGCTCAAACAGGAAATGACTCGGCACTCTGGCATTAACGGCACCATCCAGCTGTTCTCTCCATCCCAGAGGCAACACATGCATACAGATCACCCGCTCATCTCACAACACACACAGGCCCAAGTGTGCTTCTGCCATACACACACACACACACACAGAGAGAGAGAGAGAGAGAGAGAGAGAGAGAGAGAGAGAGAAAGAGAGAGAGAGAGACAGGGAGAGAGATAGAGAGAACAATAAGGAGAAAGGGAGAAAGAGAGAGAGAGGGAGGGAGAGAGAGAGACAGACAGAGAGAAAGGGAGAGGGAGGGAGACAGGGAGAGAGAGAGATAGAGAGAGCAATAAAGAGAGAGAGAGAGAGGGAGGGAGAGAGAGAGGGAGAGAGAGACAGATGGGGAATGAGAGAGAG
>JBCNYG010000023.1:9898597-9912020 GCA_039654305.1 Porochilus rendahli | reverse complement strand
GAGGGAGGGGGGAGAGAGGGAGAGAAAGAGAGAGAGAGAGGGAGAGGGAGAGAGAAAGTGAGAGTTAGGGAGGGAGAGAGGGAGAGAAAGAGAGAGAGAGGGAGGGAGAGAGAGGGACAGAGAGAGTGAGAGAGAGAGAGAGAGATGATATGCTGGTGTAAAGAGAGTGATGCAGTAAGTAAAGCCCTTTCTATGAGACAGTGAGAAGCTTACATATATGAACTTAACATGCATGCTAATAAGATGATTATTATCTGCTTTTATCGCTCACCTTTTCCAATTGCAGCTTATTCTAATGCTCACTTAAACATTGCAAAACGAAAACACAAGATCACATCAGATTCTGTATTTCGAGACGCCTAAATTTATCAGATTGTTTTTTAGAGCAGAACTGCCGTATTCCATACATGTTCCTAATTAGATACACCGATCAGCCATAATATTAGCACCATTCACTCATTCATTCAACTGTTTTATCGTACTAGGGTCGTAGAAAGGCTGCAGCCGACTCTGTGTGAAGGCAGGGTACACCCTGAACAGCTCACCAGTCCAACACACGCACACAAAATTCACACTCACATCCAGGGGCAATTTGGAACAGCCAGTTAACCTAATGTGAATGTCTTTGGTCTGTTGGATGAAACCAGTGTACCTGGAAGAAACCCATGCAAGCATGGGGAGAACAGGCAAACTCCACACAGAAACCCCCTCGCCTAGACTAGGACTCAAACCGAGGACCTTCTTGCTCCGAGGCGGACATGCTAACTACTATGCTGCCACATTAGTATCATCTACCTAATATTGTGTAGGCTTTCAAAAAATCTATGACCCAAAGGCACCAAGACATTCACAGATTTGTCAAGATCTGTAAGTCACCAGTTGAGGCCATGGATGTGACCTGTTTCTCCAGCACATCCCACAGATGTTTACATGGTTTGAGATCCGGGGAGCTTGGAGGTCAAGTCAACACCTGGATAGCATTAAATTTCTCAGACCATTTCTGAACCACTTTTGCAGTGTAGCTGATAACAGAGGTTACTGCTATTAGGGAATACTGCTGCCATGAACAACAGCCTACAACAGTGTTAATGTAAGTGGTGTCAAAGTAACCTTCAAATGAATGCCAGGACTCAAGGTTTTCTAGCAGAACATTGCCCAGAGCATCGAACCGCTTTCTTCCCACATTGAATCCATTTGTGCCATTTGTTCTCCAGGTAAACGACTCACACGGACCTGGCTGTCCACCCGATGTTGCCACCTTCTTTCACTTCGCCATAGCCCTCTTCTGATGTGCCCATTGTTGGTGCTTTTGGTGGTGGACAGGAGTCAGCATGGGCACTCTGACTAGTTTATGACTACGCAGTCCCATCCACAGCAAGCAATGATGCCCTGACACCTTCCTACCACCTTTCTCTTTCCAGCATGAACATTTTCAGCAATTTGTTACAGTAGCTTTTTTGCTGGAATGGAACGGATGGTGCAGCTTTTGATAGACTAATGAGTCTTGGGCACCATGACCCTGTCACTGATTTATCAGTTGTCTTTCCTTGAAACACTTCTAATGTTATGGCTATACAATAATAATACAATAATACAATAACTGAGTACATATTGATTGATTTTCTTGTTTAATGGTGGGATGTCCCATGTAATGGCAGATCACTTAACAATGCTATACCTTGGGCCAGACTTCCTCCCTCTCTCTGTCTCTTCGTCACAAAATCCCGCCAATGTGTGGCTAGATCTACACACCTTTGTAATAATGTTACAAAGAGGAGTGCCACCACCCTGGGATATCCTACATACTGAAGTTCACAAACTGCTTCTAGTTAACATTTGGGTGGTTCTCTTCAGTGGAAAAAAACACAGAAGTTAAGAATTATTGCAGAATTCGTGACCTTTTAAGCATTACACACATTAACTCTACAAAACCTTTGGTAGTTTTACTGTTATGTGGAACTCTGTTAGGTAATTTTAACATTTATTGGCACAAATTCAACTCCATTAGAAGTTAATCTTTACCAGAACAATTCTGACAGTATACCTCTCTCTTCTGTCAATCACAGCTACACACTTAATCAATCAGTCAATAAATCATGTCAAAATTATGTCAATCATGGGTTTCTGTGAGCTCCTGTATAAGTGCAGACAGCACTTTACCCGACTGTGTGATACTCACTTCTCAGAATATTGATTGTGCTAATTAAACATATGCTACATATGTGGTTGGAAACGTGTGGCATGTTCCATTAAATGAGAGAGTGTGTATTAGGGAGTGTGTATACCTGTATGCTTTTCTCACAGCTGGTCTGATGGTGCAGAAGCAGCTCGCTGTCCAGAAGGAAGCGTTTGCCACACTTGTCGCAGATCTGCATGCGATTGTGTGTGACGTTGGTGTGCTTCTCCAGGTACCAGCGGTTGTTAAATACACGTGGACATTTCTTGCAGGCAAAGTGCTGCTTTTCCTCCAGCTTTACTTTCTGCCCTAGACTCTCCTGCTCCTTCTTCCCCTGTGTCAATGTACCAGAGCCCAAGCCCTGGCACAAAGAAACTGCACTCGCTCTTGTCCCATGCCGCGGTCTCTCCATGATAGCCCTTGGAACCTCTGGAATGCTAAGGTCGTTCTCTTCCTCCTCCTCCTCCTCCTCCTCATCATCATCATCACCGTTATCATCTTCATCATCGTCCTTTTCCTCCTCTGTGTTAAGTTCCATCTCTTCCTGCATCTGCTTATAGTCTTCATCGTCATCAGTAGGAGTACGGTGACATGTCTGACCTCGCTCTTTGGTCTTGCCCTCTGACCCCTTGGAAACGTTTAGTGTCTGGTTGTTAAGGTTCACTTCAACAATGATTTGATCTCTGTTAAATGATGCAGAACTTTCTTGAGGCGCCACCTGTTCAGGGCTGGTGCCTCCCTCTTTCTCTAGTTTGCATAAACCCCTCCCATTTCCTCCACCTTCATCCTTTTTGTAAAAGTGTTTGGCTTGGGCCTGAGAGCTAGCATGATGATCTAGCCTGCCTGTGGTGTTGTCTACCACTCGAATGGAAAAGGCATCCATTTTGGGCTCTTCCTCCTTGATTTGGCTGTAAAGTGCTGTGTCTCTGTTCTTTTTGATTGCCTGCCCTGCAAAGTCCACATCAAATGTGTCGGGCTGCAAAAGGTGCTGCTGTTTAAAGGCGTGTCCATCAAACATGGGAAATACAGCACAAGATCCTCCAGCAGGCAGAACACGACGATGGTGTATTCGCCATGTTTTTTCTGATATAAACTAGAGCTGGTTCAAAGACAGGAAAAGGAGCGTAATGGTTATAGTAATCATCTTTTTGGAAATTAACAGAACATATAAATATTATTCCAATAACACATGCATGAATGGACTTTATAGTATTTTGGGGGAAATGCTTTATCATTTAAACAGAAATGAGTGTAAATGACATTTTAACAATTCATTCATTTTCTAAGCTGCTTAATATTTATTAGGGTCACGCTGAGGCTGGTGCCCATCTCAGCCGACTCTGGGCAAGGGTGGGGTACACACTGGACAGCTTGCCAGGCCATCACAGATTTTGACAAATTCTTTTATACAAATGATTCCACATCTACATTATGTACATGATCATGTACATTAACAAAAGTCCACCCAACAGAGTTATTGGAGCTGCATGCCATCCCTATGGAGCGTTATTCTCCACCAGATTTCAATAAGCACACCATCTCTTTCCCAACTCCAAACAAAGTAGGTGTACGGCATAATGCGAATGAAGAGTGTCTGAGAGCTACATTGATATTCCGATCCACATTCAACCCACCAGCTCCCTCCTCCACTTCTCCGTCTGGAGTCATCATGAAGCAGAAGATAAACACAGGCCAATAACCAATTAGGTAAAGTCATGAGGGTGAATATCAGCCTCTCCAAACAATTATCCAGATTCATTAGGATGACTTTCAGTGCAATTTACTGCCACAGGAATTAATGCAAAAGTGCTTGTTATAATGTCAGCTGCAAAGAGGGTCCTTTAAATTTCAGGGATTAAGAGACAACGTGGGCTGTTTAAAATGTCAAGTAGGACCTAACTAGGGTGCAGAAGGACACTTGAATATCTTTTGAACTGCCTAAAGATATCAAAGCTAAAATAATCATCTAACCAATCAAAATTCTCTCTCTCTCTCTCTCTCTCTCTCCAACTGAATCTTACTCTTGGTAACTCAGATACCAAGTTTATTAGTAATTTTTTTTTTGTTTGTTTGTATTTTTTAACAGGGCAGGAGCTTCCAACACACATTATGCACTCTTCTTGCCAAAGTTGCATGGCTGGCCAAAACCTATACTCTAGGATTCCCACATTTAATCCTAGGGGCAATTTGGAACAGCCCCTTAGTCTAATGTGCATGTCTTTTCACTGTGAAAAAAAAATAATAAAAATAAAAATAAAAAACAGAGCAGCCAGAGAAAACCCACACAAGTATGGGGGGTATATGCAAACCCACACAGAAACATCCTTGCTGACCACAGGGCTGGAACCCAGGACCTTCTTTTTTGTTAACTACTACACCACCATTACAAATGATTCAAGCAAATTAATTAGTTCGCCTTTTAGTGACAAAAATGACTAAACAACATTCAGTATTAAACATTGATTTTCCGATATTTATTTAACAGCAGACAAACATCATACCAAGATAGTGGTGATTACATTCATCACTAAACATAAGCTAGGTTTTCCAGCAAGACATACTCTTTTTTTCTACACAAATACAAATAAATTTTGATCTAAGTTAACTTTTTTTTTTTTTTACCCAAACAGTTAACCACTTAATTAAAATAAATAATTGGCGCATAGGCACAAGGTAATTAATCTAGTAGAAATCTAACTCAATCTCCACAGTAAAGCACACTGGTAACAGCATCATTTTAATTTCATGTCTTTGGCCCTTTAGTTGCTTCTCAGACTAATTACCTCCTCCTCAGGGCACTGAATTTTAGTGGACAACCATCTCAAACCAGAGTCACTAAAATGTCAGCTCGAACTACACACATTATGGGCTTCTGGATTTTAGATTCATGATGCATCAGGCAATGAAAATCCATCTCCATTTCAGGTTAGTGCATTACAAGATGTGTAAAGGTGCAGAATTAATATTTATGCAAACCACAGTGTGTAATTAATTTGCAAATTATCCAAGTGGACCCAAGTGGAAAATAAATTGTAAAAAATATTATTATTATAATAATTCTTCTGCATAAGATCCAAGTAAAACATACTAATTATTATTTTTTTCCTAAATCTTGTATATTTTAATTTTTTAAATGTTTTATCTCCCAGTACACGTTGCCTTATTAAGGTAATAAACAGAGCAAAAATCTGTAGTATCTGCTGGTGCATGTTGCCTGTTTGAAGGTTAATATTCACAAAATCAAAAGGAAAAACCTAAACAAACCCCGACTACAAGCCTAATCAAAGCTCATCACTGCTGCCTGCGTTATTTTATAACAGTGATTATAAATCCATCCGACAGCATGTCAGATCATCAAAGATTCATCAAATCCTCTCTAAACTTATCTGCTAACACAGGCTATTTAATTCCTCTAACAAAGCTGGGATAGCTGTTATGAAATGAAACACTTTAACAAAAAGCTTAAAGATTTATTTGTACAGAGCACATTTGAATGAAAAGTACTTTAGTGCCAAAATGAAACATTACAATATCAGCCTCAAGGTTTAAGCGTATTGTATTGCGAGTCTCCTCCAGACTGGAATGCACTTGGCCAATGCTGTGTAACTCCATGCCAAGCAGAAGAATGCCAACCAGTGCAACAGAAAGAGGGAATGAGATCTCCCCCTCATTGAATGACTTTTGCTTGTGTGAAAGTGTCTGCTCCCATGGCATGCCCCAAAACTGTTCACATTCACGCTGTTGTAAAGGCCACGGTTCTTCATTTAAAGGCTTTTCTCCTGTGACTGTGCCTACAGAGAGTCTGCATGTCATGTCTGAAAGGTTAAAAACTAACTAATCAAAACCACTGTTTTTACTTCTGCTGCAGCACTGCAGAGAACTTTCAGCATGTTCTGGCTCAATACCAAACAAACCAAAACTATGGCACATACTATCTGACTTCAGCTGTTAATCCTCTCAATAGGTTTTGGCATTTATATTAGTAAAAAAGAGACGCTCGGATAGCATGTGGCTAAATTCATCTTCTCACACACAGCCCGGTGAGCCTGTATCCAATTTTACCCTCTTACACACAGCCCTGTTAGCCTGCAGCCAAGTTTAACCACTTAGGTGCCGTTTCCACATGTACGAGTTACACTACTGTAGAGCATGATTTATTAACTTAACCACTCTTTAATGACATTGCAAACTTGATTGTAATTTATCCTACTCAACCAGAGAAATTCCTGACAAAGTGCTACGATCTTTTTCAAAAATTCGTAGTACACCGTAGCGTATTCTTAATTCATTCAATGTGTGGATCTGTTGTGGTCTGCCTTGACAGCATCTTTTAATTTTTTGCAGCTTCATACCGACTTGTCCAACGGCAAGTTAAAATTTTACTACAGTGCTTATATGATGATCGTAAAATCGCACTTGGAAATACTGTGATGCCAACAGGATGAAAAGACTGCAGTTGTACCACATGACATGGATGCACCCAGCTCTCCTGAAAATTCTCTGTCAGGGATAAAATATGTAAATAAAAACTATTAAAGTCTTGTTTCAATTTGTGTTCCCTCAAACGAATAAAACTCTGAAAAAAGAGATGTTATGCAGCTCTTTGGCACTTGCCACAGGACGTTGTCTGCTTCCTCATAAATTTTAATAAATTAATTAATTAATTAAAATACACAAATAAATAAATATTCCCCTCGAAATTCCATCTCTGGGGACATTCTTAAACATTGCCCATGCCTCTGGTGCATAACTGTTTATTTCTTTTTATTGTACATGATATTACAGGACATGGTACAAACTGAGAAAGACCACATGACTTCAAAATCAAAGAGCCCGTCAATAGAACAATCCGAATCTTGTGGTCATATGACCAGGAAATCATAAGAAACGTCATACGTAAAAACGTCATACGTAAAATCGTGACAAATCTTGTGAATTTAACAGAGTAATTCGTAACAACGGCATGATGATTCCGTACACTGTCTTAGCACTTTCGCATGACTGTCGGATCACTGCCATATGACGTTGAGAGGGTATGTTGATAACTTATCAGATGTGGTCAATTTTATCCTCTCACACACAGTCCTTTCAGAATATATCTAATTTCATCCTCTCACATGTAGCCCTGTTAGCATGATGTGGTCAATTTTATTCTTTCACACAGAAGTCCTATAAGTCTCGATCAAATTTCATCTTCTTACACAAAGTCCTGTTAGTATGTAGCTAATTGCATCCTCTTACACACGGCCCGGCTACCATGCACTCATCAGCTTTTGGTCAGATTATTCCTCCAATAAACAGCCGTGTTTCCAAGTGACAGAGTTCAGCAATAGTTAGAGGATCTTTATCTGTATTATATATTATGGAACAGAGAACACAGACTGCACAATTTAATTACAATTGTCTCATACAAAACTACACCAAGCACCAACATGTGAAAGCCTGTTTCTGGTGATTGCTAGCTCGATGCTTAGAAAAGGTAAAAGTGTTATATTAGTGCTGGTTATGGCAGGGTCTGGGATTAAAGGGACATGAGTGACAACCTAAATAAATGAACTGGGCATAGAATCAGACTTTATCTCCCTCAGTGGACAAGGCGACTGAGAAAACACGCACGCACACGCGAGCACAGTCTTTGTGGGGACATTAACTGACTGACATTACCCTAGCCCCACACCATTCTTCAGTATCTATCTGCCGATGCTGTTTCAGTAACAGAAACGCTGCTGATAACGGCAAAGAATGGTGGATTGGTAACGGTGAGTACCCCAGTCCATGTGCGGATTTGATAACAAAATAAAACAGTAATTTTACACAAATGAAGCTCGCCAAGGGAAAACACAAACACACACACAACAATTTACAGTCACACCTAGGGGCTATTTGGAACAGCCAATTAGTCTAATGCATGTCTTCACTGTGTGAGTAAACAGTAAACGAAATACCCAGAAGAAACTCACACAATCACACAGGGGGAACATGCAATCTCCACATAGAAATGCCTGAGGGCCGAGCCCAGGATTTTCTTGCTGTGAGGCAGCCGTGCTAAGCACTATGCCACCATGTCGCCGGGATCAATACAGTATATTAAAAAAAGACACTGCAAGCAACAGAGTATGACGAGTTCACAGAGAGAAAGTAGATGAAAAAAAGGGTGAATTGCAGCAAATCACATTCAAACAGCATGAAATGTTTACAAAGACAGTCATAACACAGAAGCAGATAACAGACAAATTACATCTACTTTTGGGAGAACGTGCTTAACAGTTAGTTTACAGGATAATCTTAATGGGTATTCATTCTCTGCCTGTGTTCATGTTTACAAATCTATACAGGGGTAAATGGTACACAGCTGTTACCTAAAATGGCATATTTTTTATGCAAGGGTATTGAATTTGGTGTCACTATCAGCAGGTACTGAAAGGTCAAGTATTGGTATCAGTATCTGGAACAAAAAACTCTAATCACAACTACCCTTACCTTTACCTAGAACTAATTCTAACCTGAACCCTAAAACCGTCTTAACCCCTCAAACCAAAAAAAAAATGTTGACTA
Source organism: Porochilus rendahli (assembly GCA_039654305.1). NCBI lineage: Eukaryota > Metazoa > Chordata > Actinopteri > Siluriformes > Plotosidae > Porochilus > Porochilus rendahli. The sequence goes on along the minus strand of JBCNYG010000023.1, from coordinate 9,903,289 downwards.
GCCAAATTGGTTAAACATATTTCAGTCCTCAATATGTAACAAGTACAAGCACACACACACACACACACACACGGAAGCATCTTTCACGTAGACTGACGGCACCAAGAGAAAAATAAAGGTTTGAGAAATGTGTATTACGGTTTTGGGGCATTAAGTGTGATAGTGTAGTAATACTGGAAGAAAAAAAGTGATCCATGTGTATAACAAGCTAAGATGGCAATGATCAAATATGATCGATTAGATAAACATGATTCCTCAGAGACTGAAATCCATATTTACATTCTAAACGTAAACCGGCATCTTAAAAAGACTGAATTAGATCAAATAAACTGAAAAGGCTGGCAGTTTATGTTTTTTTTTCTAAATGCAGTCTCCAAACAACAATGAAAGATACCTTTAACATGCCAAGCTGGCAAAATGTCCAGTGACTTACTCTCTGACTGACTGTCTGCCTGCCCCAGGCGTAACAGGAGATGTGTAGGTCGAGTGATCTGCCTGTAGTAATCACAGCCCTCAGGATCCTGAGCTCCTCCTCAGACTTACAGCAACAACGATGAGAGTACTCTCCATCCTCCTGTCCCCTGTTCTCTTCCTCCGTCTCCACAGCCGGCGACACCAACTGATAGAGCGGCCTGGTAAGATCTGAAAGCTTTAGTGTTTCACCCTGCTGATGTCAGTAAATTGAGAACTGATTAAGCAAACAATGTTCTGGTGCCAATAATTCAGAGCATGCGCTCGCTTCAGTCCAGATGGTTCTGGTGAATGCTTATGAATTAATGTAATGTCTCCATAACAAGACAAAATGAACAAAAATATTGATTCGGAGCAATGCTTCACTTTAAATGAAGGTGCATAACCCGAATAGCAGGTAAATAAATGAATGCCTCTATAGCATGACAGTGACACTGTATTTTCATTTAATTTGTCACTGGAGTGTGTGTAAGAGTCCCAGTGCACTAGTACACCTCCTGTGGCCAAGGTGAGAGCAGAAAGAAAGAGGAGTAGCAGTGGAGGGAGAAAATAGATTGTGTGTGTGTGTGTGGTTCTGAGATATTGTCCTGACCTTGGCAGACACACCTCTCACACAGACACCCCCCCACCCCCACCCCTCCCTCCCGAGGCCATTTCAGGTGACAAAAATTACACAGCAGTTATCACGACCTTACTCCGTAAGGATGTATGTGTACTGACAGAAAGGAAAAGACGGACACACACAGAGAGAGGAGACTGTGATTTTGAGCTCAGATAAATTTTGTGAACAGTACAGACGTGTGTGAAAACCAGCAGGCACCCTTAAACACATTGTACACCACAAAGGAGCTGCATTTAAAAAGACTAAAACAACAAAAATGCTAATAACAAAATCAGAACCCTTCCGTCCTGGTGCTGAGGTCAGAGAGTGTGTACTCTCAAAAACAGCTGACAATTCCAACTAGTTACAACCAGACACAGCAGAGCCATTTTGGCTGAAATGGCCAAAAAAAACAAAAGCTGAAATATTCCACACAGCAATTACAGCCGGAGTTATTACTGCTTAATAATGCTACACAACATAAACACTGCTTTTCCGTGTAAATTACGGCGAGCATTCAACGTCTATCCATGCAAAATTAGAATTATTAATGTCACCCTTTTAGGTCTACTGCATGGCTTTGAGATCTGTGCCGGAGACACTTGTGAGTAGCTATAAATTTGGAGCCCGTGACATTTCTTGGAAGGGTGACAAGTTAAAACCTCAGTCTCATATAAGCCATAAATATAATTTTGTATATAAGCCATCACATAATTTTGTCAGTATACATAAGATCTGGGAAACCTTGAGAACCGGGAGGGTGTGGCTTTCATTCACTGAATGTTTGGTCATGCTGGAAATTACTGTGGCTCAATCAGTGGATCAATTCAACTGTTGCAGCCATGAAGGCATCAGTGAGGCATACATGGCCTACTGGATGCTACAGGAGATTTCTGGGCCAGATGCTCACATTTGTCAGGCGAGTGCATATTTCCTCCGCCTATATTTTTACAAAGGACTGCCCTCGAAATACACAAGAATAGTCACGGAATGGCCACGGTAATCCCAGCCATGGTTTTACATTTGTCAATGGGTTATGTGACACCTTTTTCATGTTTATTTCATTTTACAAACTGCTTTATCCTTTATTAGGGTTGCAGTGAGACTGGAACACAGTCCTGGGAGAATTCATCCCTGGGGCTATTTGAAATATACAGTTAGCCTAAAGTGCATGTCTTTGGACTGTGGGAGGAAACTGGGGCACCCAGAAAAAACCTATGCAAGCTTGGGAGAACATGCAAACTGCACACAGAAATGGCCTTGGTGGACACAGTGCTCGAACCCAATACCTTCTTGCAGTGAGGTGGAACTGCTAACCATTATGCCACCGTACCATCTGAACCCCCGTAAAAAAGCATTCATGTATTTACATTACTTGTTTTAGTTTCTGATCTCATATTTGCATATTGAGGAGCCTTTGAACATCACATTTTTCATGTAAAAAGGAATGAGTCATTTAAGAAATCATATAAAAATTCTTGCAATAGTCCCAAAGCACAAAGCACTTCCTGTTTCATTTCCCATTTGGCCTCCAGCCCTCAACTTGATCCCACTGACCATCAACAGTGTGGTGGAGAAACAAGCTTACTTCCAATAAATCAAAGATAGAATTCAGGAGTAGAAAGGCAGACTCTTTTATTCAAAGAAACCAAAGTCACATTACGCACTAATCTCACTATATTATCTTTTTTTCCGGATTTTGAATGGCACTGATGTATTACTGATCTGTCTACACTAATGCTGAGTGTTCACTGCAGCCTCTGGTATGGATTATGAACAGGATTAGTACAAGATGCTTAATAAGGTCTAATACATCTGCCGGTCTCTGGTTCTTCAGTTTTACAGAATCAAATTACCATGACCTAGCATCCAGTTATACTCTGATATGAGATGAGTTATCTCTGACTTGTTAGGAAATAAAGGGACAATCTAGCCCAAAATTCTGTGCTTGGGTGAGTAAAGGAAATCTAGAAAGAACTACGCCAATTCCCATCCACAAACTCATGACGTTCATTTTCATCTAAGCCAGAGGCTAAATCCAGTCCAAGCTGAGTAGTTATGCCTTGATCTCAGCCATGCTTGGATTTGAACTTGAACCTTAACCACAGAGCTGTAATGTGCAAATGCTATCAACACCCTGAGAGACTTAAAAGCCCTGTAGTGGAGATTAAGGTTTTGGTCAAGCAGAAATTAAACCCGTGATGACTCACCTTTCTGGTGGATTAAGCAAAGAAGAAGAACGTACAGTGAGTTAAGGTCAGAGTTTCTCGATGTCTGACGTAATTCTACTCAGGAAACTCTTCTGAGCATCAACTGGATTTTTACAGGAAATCTGAGTTGAACTGATCAGCTGGATTAGATATGATCACTCTGACCTATTAGGTAATCAATGGTGAGAAGGGTTTTTATTTCACTGGTCAACAAAACAAATACATTTTGCTTGCCACCAAAATAAAAACATGTTAATTACAACTTCAACCAAAATGATTCCAAATTTGAGGTCGTAAAGTTTCTATCACGTCACATTTCTGAGTTATTCTCATTCTTTCATTCCGTCAGTCATCTTCTGCTTAATCTGGGGTCGGGTTGCGGGGGCAGCAGCCTAATCAGTGAGGTCCAGACGTCCCTCTCCCAGACCAGCACTCTCCAGCGTTTTCTGGGTCGACCCCGGGGTCTCTTCCTGGTTGGACATGGACAAACGGACCATTTTGTGATGTTCACAAAATACTTGACTTTTATTTTGCAGATTTTGCACACCGCATATGTCATGTCAAGCTCCTTCTTACCCGGAAAATCCGAAGTGCACCCAAACATTCGTCTTCAGCGAAGACGGCGCTGGCTGTAGGCTAAAAGCTAATTCCGTACCCGGCACTCACTGGAACAATTTAAGACAGAGGCCGTGTCTGGACAAATGGTACGTGCTAGATTCAGAATGCTAATAAAATTTTCGATTTTCAATTTTTTGCCAGCACACCTAATATATATAAATATTGCATACATATACACACACACCCGCTCCAGCATAATCCAGATTAAGTAGGAAATTGGAAATACTGAAATATTGATATATTTGGAAAAAGAATTTAATATGCTTCAGAATGAGGTATAACATGGTTATTACAATACAAGATTATAGCATAAAAACTGAGTTATATCACTTTGTATGTTGGTAATCAGGAAATACTATTTATGAGAAAATAGCAATTCCAGTTACAAAACCATTTTATGAATGTCCGTACTTTTTAAACTCTCTTAGCTTTCATCAACTAAATGAATCCGGCTCTCGGCCAATCAGCACGATTTTCCTAAAGTCATCCTAGCAACAGATGAGTTCTATTTAATCTGAGTCATGTCTATTTTGAGGCTTCTCATTGGTTTACCGCTATATGATTTGTGGAATCCCTCTGAGATTCTGTAAGTAGAAAGTGTATTCTGATATAAAATATGGATAATAAGGAAATACCCTAAGCAATCACGGTTTGGAAATCAGCAACATAAGTGGATTTTTCCAGCATTTTGCAACAACTTGGACATGGAACCATTTCTTATCTACATGAATATATATATATATATATATATATATATATATATATATATATGTGAAACCAGCTCGAAAAGCG
>JBCNYG010000023.1:9861849-9879794 GCA_039654305.1 Porochilus rendahli | reverse complement strand
ACAGTGATCTGTAGATTTAGTAAATCCAATAAAACAAGTTCTTCACCAACTGAACTCATCTTGTGCTCCATTTTTACGAACCTTGACCGGCGTCCTCTCGACCAACTTCTGGAGCGACTTCGACTGTATGTATGACTGAAAAGATTAACAAACACAAACACACACACACACACAATAAACCAAATGCTGTCAGTTTGAGTTAATACCAATAGCTCAGGCCAAACAGTTTCATTTTTTATAACTGAACTACAGGAACCAATGTCCTTACAGTTACCAAAATACTGCACATACTTCACAGAATTTCAAGAGAGCCTCTGATAAGTGCGTATTTCATTCATACAATTGTTTTGCATTAAAAATGTCATTACAGTGCAATAAACATCAAGATTTGGAAATACAAACAAGCATATGAGTTTAAACATTTTAAGTACATCGATAATGCTACTGGCACTAACCTACGATAGCTATGGGAGCTACTACTTCGAGATCTGGAACGTTCTCTACTGTATCTCCTTCTGCTTCTACTTCTGCTGTAGCTCCTGTGGATAAGAAAAAACACTTTTTTCAAGCATGATGATAGAGTTACTAGTTCAATACAACAGATTTCCCATAACGTGCTTCTAATACCAATAATAAATATTTAATCAATAAAACATGGCTTGACGTATGTACCTGGATGAAGAGCTGGAGCTCCTCGACCTGCTCCTGGAGTAGGTGTATGACCGGGACCTGTCTCTATGTCGTGGCCTGGAACTGGAGACCGAGCAGGACTTACTCCGCGAGTGCTTCTGGGATGCGGCTTGCTCTCCTGTGGCAGCAGGTAAATCTTCTTCACTGGAACTGTCCTGATTTCTGGGACGCTGGTTTAACCGAGCAGTCTTCCGCACCTCGTCAAACAGGGATCCTGGTCGGACCCGGTTCTTGCTTTTTATCTCAATCTTGAGGCCCTGAGTCTTCCCTTCACCTTGCTCTTGTGCCCTGTTAATTTTAATGGTTAGAGGTGCTGCGCTAACCGCTGGTACGGCAGTCATACCTTTTAAAGGTTTCCATTTGGGATCGACTGGTAGCTCAACACCTACAGGTGTGGTTTCTCCAGGTTGGTTGGCAGGATTTAAAATAGAAGGACTAGAACCTGAAGTCTTCTGGTCTGCTTGAGGTAGAAGTTGAATCTCATTCTTAACATCTCTTATTGCTGGCATGTCAATCACACAAGGCTCAGGTGGGTCTGTGTTGCTGTCGGTGTTGTGCTCTGGGGTACATATTTCCATATCGTCTTGATCTTTAGTTTGGTCTCGGGCAGGTTTCACATTAACACTTGACTGACTTAAAGCAGTGTGTCGCTGTTTGTTTTGTGCTGGACTTCTTGCTGCCTCATTGTTTAGTTTTAATTGCTGGTTTTTCGTCATGGTTGCAGACTCATCGCCACTTTGAGAGACCTCTGCAGTCAAGCAGTTTTCTTTTGATGAATCCTGAATGATCTTGGAATAGTCCTTGCCTTCAACATACTGGGAGTTTAATTGTGTGCTCTTTACCAGTTCGGTAAGTCCTTCATTGTTAGCAGAGTCAGTATTTTTCCCCTGAGCCAGTGGCTCATCCTCGTCACCTTCATCACCAAATTCGAGTGGAGGCTGCCAGTGAAATGTCTCCTTTGGTTTCTGATGTTTCTTCTTAGATCTTTTTGCTTTGGTCTTCACTCTTTGTGAGCCAGACCTGTCAGAATTTCTCCTCTTGTGCTTGTGTTTACGCTTAGCCTTCTTGCTTTTGTGCTTTTCAGTTTTTATACAATCATCAGAATGTCCCTCATTGTTTTTGGATTCTTCTGAAATCTTGGAGAGCTGGTCTGGTTTGTTGACTACAGAGGGTTCTTCACTTTCAGATTCTGAACTGGCTTCACCCTCTTCCTTTTCTGATGAAGGTTTATTTCGAATACTCCCATTGTTTGCTTCTGGCATTTCAGACTCACTTTCAGAGTCCCAGCATTGAGACCATACGTTCTTCTTTTCACAAAGTCCACTCTCCTCTTTAACAGAAGCTTGAGCTGGTTTGCTGTCATCAGCAGAAGCCAGCTTACTCAAATGTTCACTGTCACTTTCCCATCCAGATCCAGATTTACAGCTGGAGGCAGTCACTACTGAGGCACTGATTGGTTTGGGTTTCTTTTCAGCCTTCAAGTGAAAATCTGGCACAGGATCTAGTGCCTCTTGCTGCTGGTCTAAAATACAGTGTCTCCGAATAGGACTGCGCGAGCCATCATTTGCATCGCCTGAATGGGAGGGGGACGCATTGTCTCCGACAGGGCTACGCATCACGTTCTTGGTCCTCTCATGGTCCCTCCTGTGAGAACGACGGCGATTCTCTCTTCTTTCTGAGGACATCTTTCTGTATGAATAATAAGAGTCTGACCTGCTAAAAGAGGAAGATGAAGAAGACCTGCTGTACTGACCAGGTGACACAGAGTGATAACTGGAGCGACTTCTGCTTCTTGAACGGCTGGAGGACTGACTCCTGGATGAAGCTCTTTGAAGGAGACTTTCAGGCTGTTTGGGTTTTTCACCATACTGGCTGCTACTGCTGACACCCTTCTGAGACATGGATTTCTCAAACGGACTCTGAAGATTTGATGGTGGTTGTTTGTCCAGAGCCGTACCCGGAGTTCGGTTCATTAGAACCTGAGACGGTGAGTCTTTTTTTACTTTTATCTCTTGGATTCGAATATAAGAGGGCTTCCAGGGCTTTTGTCCTGGTTTCCATCGGGAAGGTGGTGGGCTGTCACTCAAAGGCAGTACTGGGACACTCTCAGCCGATGCAGGTGGAGGAGCTTTGGGTTCTACAGCTTGAACAGTCATGGGTAGAGAATTCTTAACCTTCTGTTTACTGCCTTCAGGAACATTTGATGCATTCCTCTTTCTGTAATATGGGGACTGTGACCTGTACCTGGACCTAGACCTTGTCCTGTATCTTGATCTGGAGTGAGAATCAGATCTAGATCGGGTCATAGACCGTCCTGAATGACTTCCCGACCTTGACCTTGAGTAGGATCTAAACCTGCTACCAGATCTAGAGTGACTTCTGGAATAGGATCGGTCTCGTGACCTAGAGTAAGACCTTGACTCTCTAGATGAACGGGACGAGGATCGTCTCCTGTCGGATCTATATGACCTACGAGAATGGAGTGATGCAGAACGTGAGCGAGAGTGTGAATAATATCGCCTCTTCGGACGTTTTGAGTCTTTTGAGCCTCTACTGGATGACATGGACATCTCCGCGTCTGAAAGAGAGGCCTCTCTGAACTTGTTCTTCTTATGCTTTTTTGAATGTTTCCGTTTCTTTGCCTTCTTCTTCCGTTTGTTTTTTTTCTTTTCTTTCCTGTGATAGTGGTGCTGACTAGAGTTATCAGAGGCCCGGTCTGAAGAGTATTCTCGGGATCTTGACCTTGACCAGGGGGTATCACTTCTGTCATCCCATCTGTTAAACCATTCAATGTAGTTTCCTCATTAGTGACAATTCTTTTATTATACAGTTAAAGTGTCTGTCATATCAGGAGTGGACAGATCACTAACTCCACAACCTGAGACTTGACTATTCAAGCCTAAATATACAATTATCCTGTTGTTAATATACTGACAGAAAAAAAGGATGCTAGCCAGAATCAATTAATATATCTTTTCGCATGATGCGAGGGCAGAGAACCTCATTTCATAGTGAAATGTTTGTTCTTTTTTCCTTGTTTGGTTTGGATTTTTATTATGTAAACCCAAGACACGAGACAGGGGAAAAAAGGATTTCACTTTTTCTTTAACACCACAACAGAACAAGAATACAAGAAAGAGTAAAATAACTACTTCTTTAAACAGACCAGTGACACATACGGTCACAGCCAGCCTCCCCGTAACCCGTGGCCCGGGGCATCACTTCCAACGGGCAAGTTACATACAGTAGCTGCCGTGAGAGGGACATGAAAGGGCTGGCACGGCCCAAAACATGTTGCGGGTTTAAAATTCATTGCAAACTGATGGTTTTCCCCAATTGTGTCATTATAAAATTAATATTTTTATTTATAGAAATAGAAATATAGAATATATTATTAATATATTTATTTTTAGAAATCATGAATATAAACATCTGTGGATCGGCAAAACAAGGAATAGAAAAGAGCATGGAAACTTGATATGCTTGTCCAGTTTATGACTGTCCAGCGTTGTATATGAAAGCAATGTATACTCATAACTCTGGCTGGCTACCATAAACACGTTTAAGAAAATATGCAATTTCCTCCACATGATCCTGCCGTAGGTCACTATACAGTAACATCTTACCTTTCACCTTTGTTCCACTTCTCTACGCTGGGAGGCTGGTAAACCTTCGTTCTCTGCATCTCCTCCTTCCAGTGTGGAGGAGTCTCGCTACTCCCCCTTTCCTCCTCAGATTCGGATCGGGATATCGAGCGAGTAGGAGTATGGTATCTCTACAGTGAGGAATCAGACTAATTTTAATCCTTCTTCTCTCACATCACCTGGAAAATCTTCACTTCCCTTAACTAGGGTCAATGGAATTAAATAATTAGACAGAAAACCTACATAGAAGAGTGAGAAAGCATCTGCTTATTTTAATTCAACACAAAAATCCAAAATCCACTGCAGTATAACTGAGTTTTATATGAAGGCTCATACCATCGTGCCACGGCCTTTGAGCTTCCGACCAGATTTTGTGATGGCTGGCTTGGCATCATTTGGCACTTTAGCTGTATCCTGTGCAGTGCTAAAGGGAGGGAAAAAGAACAAAGTTTAAACCTTAGAATCTGTACTTTCATCGTTAGGTTTGTTATGCAAGTAATTAAATACAGCTTGGAACACATTTTCTTCTCTCATGACCTAAACTGCATAGTGAGTGGCTGAGAAAACGGTTAGAAATTATTCTAATGTGTAATCAGATTACCCCCACACGGTGCTTATAATCTTGGTACTGCATCATTGCATCAATGCTTGGCATTTTTGAATGGATAACAATTATTTAATCGTTGTCATGAGATAAATTGAGTGATTACTGCACAACCGACACATGCAACACAGTAACATTTTTTGGATGAATAATAAATTAATAAGGTCTTGGAAGGTGCCTCGGCAGATAACAACCCCTTGTCTGAATACTCTATTCTTCACCTCATTCGATAATTGCTTATTATCATTTAAAAATTAATAGAATTATATGTGTAACAATTTTCTATGTTGGAAGTCAAGTGTGGTCAAATGTACGACGGAAAGACAGAACGGGGCAACACTATATGCCCAGGGGAACATAAACGTTTATAAATGCGCCAGCTCCACGCGCTCTTCCCGCTGATAATCTTATTGTTAATAGAAATTCATTCGGAGAACAGGCGGTTTAGCAGTGAATGGACAGAGAATTTAGAAAGCATTTTAAGACCCCCCACGCTAACTTTGACATGACTATCCCACTGGGCTCTGGTACCCCGCATCAAAAGATTCTGCGTTTGGTCATTCTCACACTTGAAGGCCATTCAAACTCATGATCGTGCCTCCCTCACTCCGCAGCGTCTGCACCACTGTCTACATACACCTGAACTTCACTGCTCTTACTAAATCAAAAAATTTCATTTTTCACATTAGATTCGAAATGTTGGTTAGATAAATCAGTTAAGTAACAGTTCTGTTAATCAAATTAGTAATTCAGATTGATTTTTAAAAAATTTGTGAATACTGGAGTTAAAGTATTATGCTCATGTGTTAATATTCATATTATCTTTTTTATCATATTTACTTACTATTAGTTTCCTCTTTTTCCTCAGTAATAATATAATAAAAAGCTTTACTTTTCTGTCTTGATATTCACTTAGTCCTCTTCTTCTCCTTACTCATCATTTTCTGAACCACTTAATCCTAGTCAGGGTCGCGGGGAGGCTGGCACCCCTTTACGGCCTACATCGATGGTTCATACAGTGAGAGACATTTGATAACCCAGTTAGCTGCACTGCGGGGACAGCAGTGACAACTGATCTCTCCTTCTTATTATTATCATCATTTATTTATGTATACTTTTGATTTTCCTTGATTCAACATTATTTACTCATGTATTGTTGTATTTGTATTTACCTGGAATAATTACTCAACGTGGTGTATTTTTTTCATTTGAATGTAGAAATGCCTCGGGCCTAGAAGTCTTGATATACAATGCACTAATTTTATTAGGCACTTGCAAAATACACTATGTGCACTTTGATGTTACTTTACTATATCACTAGCTGTTCTTGTTTTTCAAGCCATATTTCTCAGGCCCCTCATTTGGGATTCTTTTCTTTTATTAATTGAATAGCCCTGGTTTAGTCCATGATGTTTACCACACAGGAACATACACTGCATTCATCCAGTGACTCTGAAATAATACTGAAGAGACGTACACATTTGTTGTCTCTTCCTGTGCAGGCATGTCTCGGCGGAGCAGGAAACGGTTCTCTGGCACAGGAGGGATCTCCTCTGGGCGCACCATAGGCTTCTCCCTCTTTACATTATGTTCTTTCTGTCCATCCCCTTCCTCTACCATGTCTCGCTCAGGAAGGCTGTCGAAGAGGCAGATAAGACAATAACCAGCCCTGAGTACTGATATTAAAAACACTTTCCTGCTCGAGTGTGTGCACATGTAATGAAATTGGTAATATCATTGACCACATTCATGCGTGTAGCACCAAATACTTCAGCTAAACACTCACCTGCCTTCAGCAACCAATTTCGCACGTGTTCTCTCTTTCCTCCTGACGTCTCGCTTTGTCCTCTTTGAATGCTTGCTCTTGGCGGAGTTCTTCTTATTTCGCCGTGAACAGTGTTCCTCTGATTCCTCTCCAGAACCCAAGGAGGAGTTCCGCGACTCAGAAGAACTCCAAGAGTCATCTTCGGAACAGAAAGCTTTCCTCTTCCTACCTTCAAGGACTTCAGAGCAGCAAGAAACAAGCAGGTTTATTTTGGTTGAGAAAAACACACACACACACACACACACTCACACGAATACATAAATGAATGCTATAAAACAGAAATTATTTTAAAAATTACTGAACTTAAAAGCTTCTACATAAATAAAAGTAACGGATAGTAAACACTAATTGAACAACCCTTTGCTTTTAAAAATAATCTCAGGAAAAATCAATGAAGTGTTTTGGGTAAAAAAGCTTTATGTTTCACTGAGGAATTAGCAGAACCTGCCACAGGTCTTCTGGAGGTTTGACTATATGTCTTATTCTTGCAGCAAAACCTAGCAGCCTTCACTGAATGTAAGCCAAGCATGACCGGGCTGGAGGTGATGTCTGTGCAAAAAGAACAAGGTCTGAGATTTCTTTGTACAGACTGATTATTACATGCCATTTTAAAAGGCCAGCCTCCTTTAATTCCCTCCAGCCACTTTTCTTTCATTTCCAAACTGCCCACTTCTGAAGAAGACGTCTTCATCCGTGTCTGTCAGGGCATTGGTAGCTTTCGGCTCGTTTCCCTTACCGTGACAAATATGAGCTTTCTGACATGCACCGAGTACTTTGGGGGCTTTCTCAGGATATTTCCTGTAAATATTTTCTCTTCACAAAAGAACATTGGCATGATTCTTTGGAAGCTACTATAGATCGCAGCGCACAGTGCAGCAAGCTAAAGGCAAACCTCTGCGATTGGTTGCCTGCACACTGACCAATCAGATTGCTAATACTGTGTGTGTGCGAGTGCGTGTGTGTGGTGGGGTGTAATGGGGTGTAATGAAAGTGGACTCATGTTTTATGCTGACTTTATCTGAAAACTAATGTTTGGAAACCTGAAAAATTCTTTGCTGACTCAATAATAAAAGTATGCATCAAAGTTTATAACAAAAACAAACGTTGCCAAAAAGTACAAGTACTTTGCACAGTACTTAACATTTTGAAATTGACAGAAAGATTACCATCATTAGCAGATTTGGTAATCAGCTGTCCACAGTCAATCACTCTGACATCAGCGTAGGGTCTGCTGGCAGCGTCAGTCTTCAGCCCTTCGATTTTCTTGATTACTTCAAACCCAGAGATGACCAGCCCGAAGACCACATGAACTCTGTGTTCAAACATGCAATTATCAGACTACATCCTGAATCGCACGCGAAAGCGCAAAGCCTGTTCTATTAATGACCGTCAACCTACCCATCCAGATGGGGTGCAGTCTTCGTAGTTCTGTTTAAGGTACAATAACCATACAAGAGCCACAGCAGATCAGCCGACATGTAAAGAAAGAGAGAGAAAACGGAGGGCAAATTAAGCATGCAAAATCTCGCGTAACAGTCACAAAAAGTGGAAAACTGGCTCCACACACACAGGCATCATTATAAGATAGCTTTATTCCAAAACATCAAGAATCAGTACATAGTATATAATAAAATATAAATAAATACACACTGGTGGAAGCAGTACACAAACAAAAAGACTATTCAAGCCTCCTTCAATTTACTATGTGATATCTCTAAGTACATTCACATTAGAAATAATTAGTGCCATTGATCTCAGTCTTAGCAGAATAATACCATCAGTGCTACTGCAGTTCTGTTAAATACTAAGCTAATTAAAAACTTTAAAAATGACCAGCCCTCAAAAAATATACACTTCACAAACTTAAATACAGGTCAGTTTAAAAGAAATAAATAGGTCGCAAAAGTCTAGCTACAACAATCAGAAAGAGTCAGGAGAGAGAAGCACAGCCTTGGAGAGACACATTACCTTGGTAGAGCAGGATGCTAGAGTTTCTGCAAATTTTACACAAAAACGGCAAGAGAAAAATTGTAATAAATTTGTAGGCAAAAAAAGGAGTCCAAGTTTTTTTTTCTTTGTAACATATTTCTACATGTACACTGAGAAGGGAAAGAAGAGATGAGCGTGTTGAGGCACCTGCATCACACAAACACCGTATGCAGTGTCTCCGATATAAATGATGGGGAGAAAAGCAGGGAAGGAGGACGGGATATTTATGGCTGGAGGGATGCTTGAGAAATGCATGATTGAGAAACTGAAAATTCTAAACAGCTTCTTTAAGCCGCCATGTGATGCTGACTTATCAAAATAAATTAATATATTATAGTGGAAACATGAAACCCAGATAGATGAAGCAGTGTGTGTGAGAATGGTATGGTGCTGTAATAAAATATGACATAATACTACAGTGTATGACAGTAAAAGTGAGTAAATGTGAAGTTTTCCCTTTAATCAGAGTGTATTCAATAATCCATACATAAAAAACTGTGCCATTTAATGTTGACCAGTGACGTTAAATGGCAAGCAGACAACCTGGTGATGCACATGGTGTTTGAACCTCACACACACACACACTCTCTCCCCTCAACAGAATAAGTTGTACTCACATGAAAAACTGCGAGCCGTTAGTGTCCTTGCCTCGGTTGGCCATCGACAAGAGGAAGGCTCTGTCATGTTTGAGAATAAAGTTCTCATCTGTCAGAAAGAGACACGGACACAGGGAACAGACTGAGTGCGGACCATCTGTTACACGAGAGGGCATAGTGAGGAAAGGGATTAAACAAACAAAAAAAAAAACAAAACAAGGAGCCACCTTCTCTCTGCAGTCCCCATTACAATCAGTGGCTAAGGATCAGCATTACAGAATATTAACTGCATGAATACGAGGGTGTTCAGGGCTGGTTATGCATCCTGACTTAGAATTTACTGGAATTATGTGATGCTACATACAGACCTACCAACCCTGAAGAAGAACAATGCATGGTGCCAGGGTGTTTTAGAGACACTCTCACTTGCAGGATAGTGACTCTGAAATGTGTGTATTTACGGGCTTATATGGAAAACAGCCATATTTGAAAATATGTACTTCAAGGCAGAAAATTATAAGGAAATGAGATGTTCAACAAAGAAAATAACTCAATAGAAGAGGCAGCCCAGATTTATTATTAATAGCATTATTATTTTTTTGCAATGCGTATTATTTTTCAAAATGTTTGAATGAGGAAAGAGTGCTTACTGCTGTGTGAAAGCCGAGCATACATTTTGGAGAGAATGCAGGCTGTGTCTCACTTCAATTACCCCGTGCTTAAAACTCACATGGTACATTCCATCAGTGCAGGGTGTTTACTGGATATAGAATGCTTTTCTTTCTCTACTCTTTTCTTCCAACATAGTTCAACAATCTGCTGCACTTACTTTTGTGTTTTTGTTCTTATCTTATTTGGGGACTGTGTTGCTTTTAAACCACACTTTTTGCTAATAAAGCTATAATGCTGTATTGTTCAGAGATACATCCCCATTCAGTAGAAACTCAAATACACTTCAATCCAAACACCTGTGCGCATCTCCAACAAATGAATCTGGCATTTTAACGGCAAGAAATAAGAATGGTAATTAAACACGTCTGGAAATGCAGTTTGACTTCCTAGGCAATATGTATAAAGGTTGTTAGGTCTGTATGTGGTCTCTGTGACGAATACACTATATGGCGTGAGAAGTTCATGGATACTGATCATCACACCTACATGTGCTTCTTCCCACAAACTGGGATGGGTACCATTGTGGAGAATCTCTCAATAGAATTATAATTTCCCTTCACTGGAACTAAAAGCCCCATACACTGTCCCAGTACAATTGCACAGAGCAAACGCCATGAAGACGCAGTCTATCAAAGTTGGAGTGGAAGAACTCAAGCGTGTTATGATGTTAAGAACTTACACCATAAATGAGAGATTATTTATCTAAAAAAACATTGTGTGAGAGGTGTGGCTTATAGTGCGTATCAAGTTTACTGCCCAAACAATACAGACAATATGAAAAATAGTGGATCTATCAGTGTGGACTCAAGGGTGAAATAAGCAGAAGAATGTACATTAAATTGAGACTGGTTTGTAGTAGAAGTGTACTCATGTTCAGAAATAAGAAGGCAAAAAATATATAATAATAATAATGAATGTGAAATCCAATCAAATTCAAGACCCAGACGTTCATGAGCACATTGCAGACACTAAAACACTTGGCCATATTATGCAGACAAGGAGGGGACAGTGTTTTGATTTGTGTTACTGCACTGTGCACATCTCTTACCTTTTCATTTTGCAAAAGACCACAATCTCTATAAATAAAAGAATATGTTGAAATATTTAGGCAAATAGATTCTGGATTGATCAATAAAGAAATATCCCTGACCTCCATGCTGATTCAGAAAGAAACCCTCAAAAAATTACAGAAAAACAAAGTAAGAGGTCGGTACAAAGACAACCAAACTACACAAAAGTAGAAATAATAATTACTGCCAAATTATCCATGCGTGAACTGCACATGCAACCTCTTGGTAATGTAGTACTTATAAATAAAGAACAGACACAAAAATACTCATAAGTAAAATGATTAGTATTATGAAATGTTGTTGCTTTATAGGAGTTTACCTTCAAAGTAGCCACCGTATATAGACTCTCCTCCTCTTCCATTGCCTGTGCAAACAAAAAACTTTATTTAAAAAGAGTGCAGTTAACAAGTTGCATTTAGAAAATGAAAATCTATGCTTTCATTCATCTAAAGTTAAAACAATAAGTATTTATTTATCTATATAAAACAGCTCTTTAATTTAGAGGCTCTAATAGACCGCGAGGTACGACTCCTATGCAGCATAGATATTGTAGCAAGTTGGACTTAATGGGTGCTGGTTTTATTTACCTCGTAATTGAGCACTTCCTACAAATGGTTCTAGAGCAAGTAGACATGATCAGAATAGTAAATAAAATTCTCATTTGAAGGATTTACAAAATGGCTGGGGTTTGAACTTTCAAGGTAACTCAAGGTCAAATCAAAGGTGTCTCATCTGAAGTTCCATATGTGGTGTCCGATTAGTCTTTCATAGTACTGGACTTGTTTCATCATAGGATCTGCACTTGTTTTGAAGTTATAAGTGCTCTATCTCTAAAACTTTGTGACCTCGTTCTGAGCTTCACCTTTGGCTTTAACATTCAATTTCTGGGACTCGGTTAGGATAGAGTCCCCAAGTTTGGTAAAAATTTGTGTATGGGTGTGGTCAGGATTTTGCTAAGAAGCAAGTAGACAAACGATTACAATACGTTGTCCAATTTGTGAAGAAGGCTATAATAAAAATAGGGGGAAAATCAAAAAAGGCCTCCCAGAATAACAAAGATTTTTTCACACCTAGATTTGAAATGCTCAGACCCATTGTTGTGAAGCCCCTGTAGGAGATAAAGTGTGATCCGAAAATTAATCCAATATTCTCTTTAAAAATAAATTAATTAATTAAAAAAAAGAAGCGGAAGAGGCATGGCAAAACTGACTCTAAAGCACTTCTTCCACAAAAAGTCAGTGAGTTTGTAAACGGAATCAATCAAAGAAACAATCAAGAAGCCATTTCTTAAAGTGCTGCCACCACCATGCTTCACTGGAGGAGTGAGTACTGATAATTGTACTATTCAAGGGGGCAAATACTTATGCAACATACTGAAAAATGCAACATACCATCAGTGAAATCTCCTCCTTGAATCATGAAGTTCTTAACAACTCGATGGAATACAGAACCTTTATAGCACAATTTTTTCCCTGTAGTTTTACCAGTGCCCTTTTCACCTGAGAACAAGTCAAAACATGGATACAATTATATTCTTAAAGGGGATTTAAACCCGAACTCACAAAAAATTCACCTAAACGAACAAAAGTTTGTCTGATGTACATAAATGCAATGAAGCATTATGTGCAAATGTCCCTAGGCTTATTTTACTCAGAAGTTTATATCTCATTTGTTAATTTATTATCTGTATGCTGTTATTTATGCTATTATCATGCCTTGTATGAACTGATGCGTTCACATCCTATGGAATGAACTACAAACGGCAGCCTTTTAAAACAGGATGTTGCAAAATATCAATCAGATTTTTGCAGACTGCAACTTCGAAAATGTATGTAAAAACCACACAATGATGAAAATATAAATCTTTTCAGTATAACAGGCAAGTTAGGTAGGCTGTCCTTTCATATTCTTTAAAATATATATATATATATAAATATATTATAATATGCTTAAAATAAAATTAAGATTAAAACTTCAAACACTTGAAAATAAATATAACTCTAAAAATCCACCATCAAACAATTTAATCTGAATTATTTTGCCTTATGGAGCATTAGTGCATTCGTAAAATCTATTCAATCAGCCTGAACAGATGAGACAGATAAATCCTCCCAGATCAGATCAGCAGAGATACTGGTGCTATCCCTTTGACCAGGAAAACAAATGACATGTGTATTGAGCTGCAGCAGTATTATTTATATATTCACCCACCACCACACACTCAGTATAAACATAATCCTTAGATACAAACCTATTCCTATCTGACCAATAGGTTCTAATTAAACAGTAACATCAGAACAGTGGTTTTGTTGGAATGTTGTCGAGTAGGAAAATTCTTGTGGTTCTTTAATCCTGCTGTATAAACCTGAATCTACCCATCACTTAAGCACAGGAGAGATTTTTACATTTTAAAGCAACTCGTGAAGCCAGCGATCAAGTGAGAATAAAATTCCATTGGAAACTTATTGATTGTACAGTGAGATAAGGAATTATATCACATTAAAGTATTGTAAGCAATAACAGACTACTAGAAGTTTCATAAATAAGCCAAAACTTTGGGATTTCTTTGTGACTTATAAAGTTAGAAATATAAGCTTTGGATGTCAGACATCCTAGATGTTATTTACTTACCAGTACATAGACAGAGGAAATTTTTGCTCGTCTTAGGACAAATATCGGAGAACAGTTGAAAGACAATGCGTCCAACTACAACAAAAGAAAAGAGAGAGTTAAAGGGAGGTGGGTCGTATAGATACACATACACTGAAGATACTTACTATCTAACATATCAGGCTAACACCACTACACTTGAAAACATCAGCTCCATATCTGTTTCTTACTAGAGTGTGAATGAGTACGCTGGAAAAAAATTACTTATTATTATTATATATTATATTATTATGAAAGTCATACATTCGTCCAGGTCGAGCTGGAGCCAAACCCTGCTGATTTCAGGTGAGAGGAGGGGTTAAACACATCGCAAGACTAGAACAGACACAAACAACCCATTCATACTCGCATTCACGCCTATGGGCAACACAGAGTTGCCAGATGACATAATGTGCATGTTTTTGGACTGCAGGAAGAAACCAAAGTTCCCCGAGGAAACCCACACATTTACATTTATGGTATTTGGCAGACGCACTTATCCAGAGTGACTTATGTTTATCATTTTTATACAGCTGAGCAATTGAGAGTTCAGGGCCTTGCTCAAGGGCCCAACATCAGCAGCTTAGCAGTACTGGGGCTTCAATCCCCAACTTTCGGCTTAGCAATCCAGAACCTAAACCACTGAGCTACCGCTGCCCACAAGCACAGGAAGAATATGCACAAAGAAAGGTTCTTGGCTGAGATTCATACCCTGAATCTTCTCACTGTGAGGTGATGATGCCCCAAAAACATAATTTATATGATATTTAACTCGATCTTAGATTCCACAGAATTATTCACATTGCACACGAAATGCATGGCGAGGTGCTCTTTCTTTTACACGTGCGAGCCTATACATACATACAAACACGTAGGTATGTATGTAATTGTATTCAGAAGTTCACTGGTTTGTTAAATTTAATATCAATATGTTATTTTCTCCATTATCTCCACATGCCTTATATGAACTGAAGTAATCCCAGTAAAAACTCCTACTATTAGGTTAATTACGCCGGTGTTTATCCAGCTAATTAAATCAATTACAGTACTTGTGTGGATATAACTTCTACAAAACTGCCTATTAGATCAGAATAACAGGGTGCTGAAATTGGTGCTCCTCACTTTATGACCACACGCACATCACATAATTATCAGCGCCGGGGCTGAGGGGGAGAGCAGACATTAACTCAGCTCTGTGGTCTGTGGTCTGCTTAAACTGTGTTTAGTGCATGATGGTTCAGCAGATGTGAGCTCAAAGTTATTTTAATAGTTCTGTAGTGGAAACCTGTAACATGAGTGAGGTCATCTAGAACAGAAAAGCCAAAAGAAAGAATCCGATGAAGTTAATTCCTGGGGGACGAAAAGCCAGACCTGGGTACTTACTTTATTTTTTAGCGAAGTTTATCAGCTAACACTAAGTTCCTTTTTCCACCTGGAGTGGGTACACTTCAACAACAACAACAACCACAGATGGCTTTAGGTAAAGAGAACAGTTATAAGTCTCTCTCCCTCTCACACACACAAGCACACTCTTTCATGAACACAAGAAGACAACAGAATATGTGTAAATATATAAAATGAATATATTATTCTATGAAAAGGAAATGTTGTCAATAGCAAAGAAAATCATAAACGACTGTAACACTTCTAAATATCCGTTATATGAAGAATATCAATTGTGATGTCTGCGGGCGTACTCATATTCCTGCTTACATGTTTGAAATGATTTATGTTTCTAATAATGTAATGTTTCATACTTTCTACCAATTTTTTGATGACAAATTAAATTTTTTATGTTCCTTTCCGTTCTATTCTAAAAATTAACATAAAACATTTAAAACAACATTCCTTAAAAACAAACAAAATTCGATCCTTGGAAATAGGGGTTGTTGTTAGCATTAACATTTTTAATTATGTAGTTATTTAACTCTCTCTTAGTGGGAAAATATGCATTTACTTAAAGCTAAAGTTATGTACCCCCTATATATTTTTTCGCCTAAATAGCCCAGTCTACATATGCTCAACACAGTCAGGTTTTGACAACACTCGACAGGTTTTGAATCAGAAAAGTCTCTAAAATAACAAAAATAAATTACAGTAAAAACTAAGTTGGCAAACATAACTTAATTTGCATAAATCCAACATGGCCATCCAGAATGTAATTTTACCATATTTTGACTACTAATTAATATTTTTCAAGGATTTAAAGTGTAAAATTATGGTTTTCTGGGTCAAGGAATCCGTTAGAACAACATCTCGAGTTGATTTGCGTATTATGTCTAGTATTGTTACGGTCATTTTTATTGTTTCCTTTACCAATGACAACATTTTTTCATGGATGAATGAAATTCTGATAATACAACTTTTACTTTCACCCTCTTTTTAATCCTGATATACTCTGCTTATTTCCAACTTAAAACACCTCTTGGGGTGTAAACTTCATGGTAATTGAGGGAGGGCTTGAAGAAATTCAACAGGAGAGTTTTTTTTACAGCTATTTCAACTAATTTCAGGGGTTGGAGCATAGACTTTAAATTTTTAAGGACCACCCTAATTAATATATATATATACATATATATATATACATACACACACACACACACACACACACACACATACATACATATACATACATATATATACACACACACATTTATACATACTGAAAGAGAGTGAGCGAGAGACTCACTAAATATAGCCCCCTTGGTTTTTACACTAGCTTCGGGTTAAATAAAGTTTTTGCACTTGTTATGGATCCTGTCTATTCCTTCATCTCCCACTACTGCTTATAGTTACACGAATATAATAGGGCTACTATTTATTAAGTTACATACTTTGCTAGATAATATACAGACTCTTTACTGTGAGAAAAAAATACTGTAGCTGTTGATTATTAAAGGAAAAAGTTCATAATAAATATTACCATAAAACTGAACAACAGCTCACATCTACAGCACTAATAACAGGAACACTAAGCTCTTACCTGGCTCTCTGTTGATTTCCACATCAAAGTAGCACTGAGGGTGATCTTTCACACCCATTCTGGACGAAGCAGACTGCCGCCAGAGTACTGGGTGAAAGAAACACACACAAACACACCAAAAAATAAAACAGCAGTTAAAATCCCTCCGTGGTGTTTACAGATCCGGATTATCCAGTGAAACAAGGAATGGAGTGTGTAGCAGGAAGCAGTGCACATTAGAGCTCAGGGACGTTTTCCTATACAGAAGAACTACCATGCAAATCCTCGTCACCAGCACACCTGTCCAAAACTGTTAGCAACCATCAGACACACTCAATGGTCAACAGGTTACAGCACACATTACACCGAAGTAGCAGATTTAAAAAAAAAAAAAAAAAAACACAACCCAGGTGATATTTAGCAGTAACAGGTTCCGCTAGAATTTTATATAAGGAAGACAAGTATAAATACGTCAATGTGTCCTACGTCTCAGAGCCTGGATATACTCTTCATTAAACACACACACGCAGTAAACCAACAAACACACAAAAAAAAAGAGATAAAAAATGTAAGCAAACTGGACTCTGTGCATTTGTATGTGTGTGTGTGTGTGTGTGTGTGGACACATGCTAAAGCTATCATTAGTGATAGCATGACAGGGATTTCAATCACGTCAGCTCTTCTGATTTGTATTCCAGGTTTCTGCTCATCAGCTGCTGTGCTGAACAGGACACGGCGTCTGTCAGAGTAAATGGCAAATGCCAGACAGAAATGTCACACGGCGTATACCAGGGGCCTGCAAGCATGTGTGCGACGTCACATTTACTCGACTGTCCGACAGTTTAGGATCTACATTTCGTTGTACATTGTCATGGCGACCATTAATACTGTCGTTGGCATGAACTCAGTCAGAACACTAAATATCTTCTAACATCGGTTAAGTACATACTGACAGACCGCCCCTTTAATACATTCTTATGAGCATGTGAGCGAGCAGTAAGCAAACAACTGGGACATACCCCGCCGCTAGATTAGCTGGCTGTTGAAACAGTTGTTTGTAGTATTAGCTTAGCACTAACCGGCATGCAAATTTCATCCGCGCTTTTTTTTTTCCCCATAAGTCAGTTCACAAAAGGATCAATTTTTTTTAAGAATTCTTCCTTTTGTTTATTTAGAAGTTCTGTCTAAATGAATTACGACATACCTATATATATATATATATATATATATATATATCCCCATGT
>JBCNYG010000023.1:9795297-9827321 GCA_039654305.1 Porochilus rendahli | reverse complement strand
CACACACACACACACACACACACACACACACACACACACACACACACACACACACACACACACACACACGCAGAACTGCCAGTGATTAAGTTTGAACCCAGTGGACATATTGGTGTTTAATCACACAGGAAATGAAATGTGTCCTCTGAGCCAAGAGCCAGAGACAGTTTGATTGTGTGTTCTTGTGTGTGTGTGTTCTTGTGTGTGTGTGTGTGTGTGTGTGTGTGTCTTTGTGTGTATGTAACAGTCAGTGTATGTGTCAGGACCTGAGTATGCGTGAGTCATTTCATGGTTTACCAACTGTGACTGACCCATGTGTAAAAAAGTCGGAGTGAATATATGTGTGTATATATATATGTGTGTGTGTGTGTGTGTGTGTGTGTGTCTGTGTGTACATGTTTATAGGTTCTGCTGGTGTGTGTGCATTTGTATGATATGTGCATGTTTGCAGTGGAGCACTTGACCTTTATCGAAAAAGCAACTAGAAAGCGGTCATGGTGATGGACGTCAGCGAAAAGAACGAGAGTGAACTCTGAACTCAGATTCACTTCATTCTATTCATGAATGTAATTGAGTTTAATGCTCAGCAAACCTGCACAGTGATAACAACAACAACAGCACCAACAATAATAATATTAATTCATGCTTTTTCCGAACCGCTTATTCCTAATTATGGTCACAGGGAGGCTGATGCCCATCTCAGCCGTCTCTGGGCGAGTGCAGAGTACACCCTTGACAGCTCACCAGGCCATCGCAGGGCAGAAACACGCTTTCTATACTGTATTAATCCCGCAAGAGAAATCGTATGGGGATGTGGTGGTTAAGGTGCTGGCTTACTGATTTGAAGGTCAGGGGTTCAAGCCCATCACCAAGTTGTCACTGCTGTCTCCCCAGTACAGTTAACTGGGTTTTTAAAGGCCATCCCATTGCTGTCATTCAGAGAGTAGGCCACTGATTTGCCGTCAGTGTGTTTCTGCCCTGAGATGGCCTGGCGAGCTGTCCAGGGTGTACTCTGCCCTCGCCCAGAGTCGGCTGAGATGGGTGCCAGCCTCCCCGCAACCCTAATTAGGAATAAGCAGTTCAGAAAATGAATGAATGAAAATTATTAAGAAAAAAATAATTATTTATTAGACACACACATTCATGTGGAAATGCCAAATAGCTTAATGTGCATGTCTTGAAGGAAACCCACGCAATGCACGGTGAAAACATGCAAACTCCATACCTTTGCCAAGCTCAGGACTCGAACCCAGGACCGTCTTGCTGTGAGGTGGACGTTCTAACCACTACACAACATTCAGAAAATGAATGAATGAATGAATGAATGTAACACTGCAGGGTCTGAAATGTTGATGATTTTTTGTTGAGCAATTGCTGAGGTTTAAATCGCAATTTTCTAATAACTTATTTTCAGGATTTTCACAATAAAGAGCACCAGATTCTGGCGTTATAAATAAAATGATTCTAACAGGATTAACATCCATCCATATTATTGATCTCCAAAAAGCACAGTTAGTTTGAGTTGGAATGTGTCCAAAGATTACAAGAAAACTGACCTTGTCAACTGGCTAAAGTATCCTAAATATCTGCTTCCTGGTCTATTTTTTGTAGAAAATGGAAACAGCTAAACAGGTAGGAGGCACTGCCTGACCAAATATTAAATCTCAGGTCACACTGCATGAAGGGTATCATCCAGTTATAAACCATTCCTTAAGTGAGTGCATAATATATTGAGCACTTGGTTGCCAACATGACACTTCTCAAATGTCAGGGTTTTTTTTTTTAAAGAGAAAATGTAACTAAGGGAAATTCAGAAAGATCTCTGGATAGCATATCTCAAACCCCAATAGCTTCTGATGCAAATGACAGAAACGTATTTGGAAGTAATAATATTACGACTGAAGCAGTCTCACTCACCCACTCATTTACTGAACCGCTTAATCCTACCATGTTAATACCCCCCTTCCCCCCAACTTATAGGTAATTCTCAACATCATTTCCTAGGTCTCTTTTGTGAAGGCCTATGATTTCCTATGGCTGTGTTATAATAGACATGTAAATTTTACATGCTTTTTGGGTCATCTGATGTGCTCAGAATCATGCTCCCATTTTTATGACAATGTTAGGTTGAGCGTATGAACGTCATGTAACACACGTACACCAGTACATATGTCAGCCGAGTATCACAGGATTTCATACTATAGGAGGATCATTTACTGCCTTGCAACAATCTTATGATTTTCGTATGAACACCGTAGGATTTGATTTACAGGACTGAACTAATTTCCCCATGACAGACGTACAACATGCATTGTATTGAACTTTGCATTGAACATGCATTGAACAAAACTACACAGCTATCATATCCACCTCACCCAAACCTACATCAGTACTTTCTGCTGTGGCTTCACTAAATTTGTATGACAAAAAGCACAGGTTGCATGTTAATGAAGCTTTATATAGATTGAGCATGCTTCTCTTTGATGATAGTAATAATTTTACGCATTAACCCTACCTATCATCTTATATCCTCTTGCAAACCCGAACATCATCTTAACACAGTATAATGAGTGAGTTGTTCCACTGAGAATCAGTATTATCAGGTTTCTCTGCAGGGGAAATACAGAAGGACGCTCAACACTACAAGAAGCAAACACTTTGGATCATATAATAATTGGCCTGTGAAAAGCCAATGGCATCTTGAAAGCAAGAGAAAAAATGAGGAGAGATTGTAACATACAGTGTGGTCGAAGAACAAAAAATTCAACTCCTCTTGTACATTTTTAGGTCATTCTAGTTACAATTAATACACATTAAGTAATAATACAAAGTACAGTAATTCAAGTAGTTTATTGGCAATGGAACAGGGGTAAACACTGTAAAACAGACTTGGAACATTTTGCATTTTATCTTCAAAAAATACCATACAGAGACAACAAGTGAGTACATTTGAGCTTGAGTACAAAAATAATCAGACTATTCACAATATGGTTGGAAAAATTTACACCAATCATGAATAGTGACTGTGATGTGTAGCGTACTGGATATTGCATGTGTGCAGCATGCATGATGCACTGAACCGTTTGCTTCACTTCAACAGTACACAAACACAGATTCATTTACACAGCATTCAGTTCTTCAGCTGTTTGTGTGTAGATAGAACATTGTTGAAAATCTAATTTAATACCTTTTTTAATAATCTTAATGGAAAACCTGTACATCACCACAGATGTAAACATTTGGTGACTTTTCTTTTTGTGACAAAACTGACACAGCCAAGTACACAATGTATATATCTAAAGTAAATAATAAACTCAAACATGAGCACAGAAATCCACATTATACTGTTCTTTAAGAGAGTGTACATTCTTCTTGGCGATAGATGAGAGGTCGTTTGTGTTGTTTAAACTGTGACATACATGTTAGGACAGGGATAGTGAAGAAAGCAAATGCATCATTAACGATTTGTGGAATTATATAATTTTAACGTATACTAAAAAAAAGAAACTGTACGTTCATGTTATTTTACACTGTAACTGCAAATAATGGCTTTAGCTAGAAAACACACTGTCTCTGGGCTGAACTCACTGCGAATGAAATGTACTCATCATGTCCTTAATGGAAATACTTTCACTTTACAATAAATACTTTCCACTAAGCAACCGCAAGCTACAAACAAAGCAGGAAGAAAGTATGACGGTATATCATTTAAAATAATTACATTAATTGTGTTTGGGATGAGTTCAAAGATGACAAAAGCTGTTTAAGACTGTACACACAGATGCTCATACCTTTCAAACACTTTAAACACTTTATTTGAAAGCTATTAATGTAAGAATTTATCACTTATATAAACACAGATAGGCATTTACGTACACATAGGTATGCATAAAAGGCTTGTATTTGTTTAAAGTAATGTAAGATGACTAATTCCATCAGAAAATCACATTATAATGCACCTACTGTTTTGTGAATTGATGACTTAGAACTCTATATCCCCAAACTTAAGTGGCAATTAAATAACCCGTCTACTGATTCAAGCCTTACAATACACACAGTATGCACTGATTCATTATTCTATAAATAATATGTGGTTATTCAGTGTTAATGCTTGGCGTTAGCCTTCAAATACTATGCTATTCCAGGTTTGTTAGTGTGTGCTTTATGTACATCATATGGCTGGACTTGTTGTTCTGTTAGCTAGAAACAGATGAGAGCAGACAGGCTAGACTGTGAGATAAGCATCATCATGAAAGTACATAAATGTCATCTCCATTCTTTACTCTGCTGTAAATACACAATTATTCGTATCCTGGATTTTAATCGACACTAAAGAAAAACAACGTTCCTATTTGTATCCATTTTGACAGATCCCGTGTTACTTGCTTTCTTGGACGTAAACCTGCAGCCTGCGTTTGTAATTTACCGTTATTTCTGAGCAGGATCTGATGTAAATCTGTCCTGTCACACTATAGCTTGAAATGATAATCCACATGCTAACACAATTGCAAAGTACACCAAGTATGACAAGGAATAATGCCTTATAGGAATGATAATGATAGTGCAGAGAAGGGCATACAACTTACAAATATATTTCTCTCCCACACACACACACACACACACACACACACACATACACACACAGACACGGCCGTACGCGCACACACACACCATATACGCACACTGTAAAGTTTGGAAAATCACTCACAAAATGCACAAGGTGTCTGGGAGAAATATCACATTTTCTCTCTACAGTGTATCTCCATTTAGATTTTGGATAGTCAACAATCCACTTTTGGTTTTTGTTTGTTCACACAAGAAAAGAAATAAAAGAGAGACAAGTCCCAGGAGAGAAATAAAAGCTTTCCGCTATCTCCCTGATCTAGACAATCACTGCTGTTACTTCTGATAAGAGAAACTAGGCATGTTTAATCCAATGCCTTTTTATACAACAGTGTTTTCTTGGTCTGCTCCTGTTGTTTTTCTGTATCACACATTTCAGTATATTTCCCCCTGATGCACCTCATGTCCTCAATGATGTAATAGGTATGTTTCAAACACATAAAATTAACCTGAGTGTCTATTAATTCTTAAAGAATCAACACTATGACCTTACTTCTTCCAAAGGCTACTGCAATTAAAGTACCTCAATGTAATATTGAAAAAAAAAAACACCTATAATGGACCATAGAAATTTCTTTTAAACTTTATACATTCTCAGTAATCGAAGGGATTCCCACAATGCACAAGGGTGAGTCAGTCTTGGCTATACTGCATCTGAACTCTCTAATACAGTACACTGTGTCTAATACAGTACACAATGTAGTTGTGTAATGTTTTTGTCATGCTTGAAACCATAGTGAAGTGTATTAATTAGCAGGTGTGAAATCAAACAATCCATAGGTTAGTGACCAAACTATGTGTGCTAGCATACCACACTTTTCTGATTTCGAAAGTTGTATACTATACAGAACTTACAGAAGCAAATTTTTAATTACTGGTAAGGTAAGCCTGTCTGGTTTTTACACCCGAGCCTAGTGGCTCATCTCTCCGGTGCTTATCCCCGGTTTCCTTAGCGTGGAGCAACTAGGAGTTCAACTCCTCCTGGATGGGATGCTACTCCATCGCAGGTTACCTACCCGGTATTTTTTACTGGCACCCATTTATACAGCTAGATGGACAGCGGCACACTTGTGGTTAAGACTTTGTCCGGGGTCTTATATTCTGTGATTAAACAATCTGTAGCATAATTTCTGAGACATCTTCCAGCAGGAAACACACTAAAATGTGCAGATTTGGGCAATTGAAGGAGCAGATTTGCAGAAACACTGCTGTACAATATAGTGAGTCCCGCAAGCACAACACATTCACATTCAATTACAATCTTACTGTGAAGTAACTGCTCATACTTCAGTTCAGTTCTGATGCAGTGTATTTTCTTCGAAATAAACATATTACAGCATATTTCCAAATAATTCATTTGCAATACTGACTAAATGAAGCAGGTGTGATGTTTGGAGTCCTGATATAATGTCACAGTTAATTTTTATTACTGATTATTTAGTCTCGGGTGTAAAAAAAATGTGTAAAAAGCAGCATAGTATTTAGGGATTATAAGAAATATAAAGTGTGCTGATTGTAGAGATAAAAAAATTATAAGTGCAACATTTTATGTTCATTTAGTGGATTGTATCCTGTATATGTCTGGACTGAGAAAAGAACAGAAGCGTGTTTAATCCAAACTACACACTATCACAAAGTTCGATTTAACATGCAGGAAATAACACTTTCTCAAAGGATTTGTTGTTTACCATCCCATAATGGATTAATTATGCAGATTTACACACACCAGCAAAAAAAAGATTTCATTAATGTAGCCTGCAAAAACACGTGATTTACATAAGCATTAACTGTTGTAATTAAACAACTGTTCCTGCATTTTAAATAAGTTGGAGTGAACAAATGTTTGTACAAATGCCTGTCTTTGGTTGTGTTTATTATTATTATTTTTATTGTTGTTATTATTATTATTATTATTATTATTATTATTATTATTTAATACATACAAAGTATGTAGTCCACTTTTACTATTCATACCATTCACATTAGGAGCATTGGTCCATCCATATACATGGGGCCAAAAGGTCTGATGTACCATGTTGTCTATTTCATATTATATTTTTACCATCTGAAATGAAATCATTGAGCAACTCTGTACAGAATAACAGATGACACTTTGATTGTGGCTATATTTGTAGCTTTGGTTTTTGAAGTGTGTAACTAATGAGTGACTTGTTTGTAACAGTTGTTGTTATGTGGTAACACAACGTCAGCACTGATTATAATGTACTATTATAAAACTTTACACTGAATAATTAGTGTGATTATATGCACATTCATAATCTGATTAAAATCTTACTTACTGCACATTATCCTAAACCATCAGAATTTTGGGCCTCTCAAAAATTCAGCTCATGTACAGCAGGTTTTTAAGATTATGCAAAGTGAATCATATTACATGAATTTCGAGCACTGATTTTTTTAAACATCCACTTAATATGTATTTATTTATTTATCTGAGTTAGAAGTTTATTCTGTATGCACTCAATGGACCTCTTTTATCAAGCTGGATACAGGTGTATCCTCTGCATGGTCAACAGCACTGACAGTATCATCAAGTTTTTAATAAATTTGATTCTTGTGACATGGAAGCCAGGTAAAAGTTGTGGGGGTGGGGGGGTAGAATAATGTTTGCTGGTATAGAAATAAATCTGAATAATGTCCATGTGCAAACATCCACACATCTGTACTAAAAGATTGACAAATGAGGCCCATTGTTTAGCAAATATACAGATGTTACCACACATCACTGCAATCACATGTCACTGCTGTAACAGTTCAAACAAAATAGTTTATGTAAATAGCTTTGAAATATTCTGTTCTGAACCATACATAGCTTATACAGTATGTCAAGAGAATGTGATGCAGAGTGCTTGTGGTACCCTCACTCCATCTGAATTGAGAGGAACTTCACAGAATCCTGCACCCTTATCCTGATGCGTACGACACACAGCATGAGTGGATCTACAGATGGATCATTATTGTCCTGTGGCAGGTGACTCTGCTGAGCTATATGGTGATCGAGGTGTCATCTTGGCAGGTAGAGGCTCGCTGGGCTTTAGGGCTGCACCGCGTCAGCATGGAGATCTGAGTGGCAAAGTTGTTGCCATTGCTGCCCATAGATGGGTGCTGGTACTTAGTACCAGAGCCCAGAAACCTCTGCAGATGCCACCTTCTCCACTTCCTCTTGATCTCAGCCTGAACCTTAAAAAACACGAAAGAAGCAGTGGTCAGTGGGGGATTTTTAATATAAACGCGCAGCTTTTCATACAAGTTTTTGCAGTTTGTAGAAATGTTTGCATACCCTGGAACCACAGTCGGAAACTATTACAGCATGTGAGTGCGCAGATACGTTTATTAGGAAGTCAAAAGGTTAGAAATGCTCAATTTAATTTATACAAATGTGCCTCAAATGTTTTTCTTTACAGGTCATCTTTAGAACACATTCATTTTCTTTTCCAAGGAAGCTCAGTGTGCCAGAACAAAACAAATCAAATTATTAAATGAGAAGAAAACTCATGGGCCAAAAAAGGAACTAAATTACACTTCACTGACCACACACAACATTTCGAAAAAGAGAGAAGGCCAGGCAAGTTAAAAATGTAAGAACACGAGACTATTAGTAGAAACTAATATTTATATACTATAAGAAAATATAATATTTATATACTAAAAGAAATATTTACATATGACATAGAACCATATGACTTCAGGCTACTGAAACTTATAATGAATCTATAAAAGCAACCTACCTCTCCATTCAAGAAGCAGTAAAGGACAGCCACCACAAAGCCCTGTAAGTAGCATAAAGATATCTTATACACACACATCGGGGATGATCTTTACATACTCATTCATTCAACACGACCTCCTGGTAACTAAACACATTAATTAAACTGAGCTGTATGACTAGAGATGCCTGTCAGTTCATTTATTTGTGGAACATGACTGTGACAGCATAATTAATATGTGGGAGGCCATTCCTAACTGACTCATTCAACAGACAATAAGGAAAGTTGACACATCCTGGTCTCTCAGACTGCAACACCCTGGAGGCGCTGGCTAAATCATGCAATTATGCCTTCTGCAGAGGAGCTTAGTTAAAACAGAAACAGGGATGAAATTAGGAAACAGGCTTAGCTGAAAAACAGCTAAAAGTGTGTAGCATTGAGGTACTGAATCTGCACAATGGGCCTTTCGATGTTTCCACCAATAAACAACCTGGGTGCTTATTTCCCTGCTTTATTACATGAATTAAGATCATGACTAAGTCTGGACTCTGAGGCATACCTGGAAGGATCCCAGGATGAGGTCAAACACCAGTCTCAGCTCTGTTCTGATATGTTCTGGGATGAATGCGAATATGATGAAGTTTATCCCAAAGAGCGGAATCAACAAAAGCGTTGATTTTGCCAGCCTCCTGCAGAGTGAGAGCAAAACAAACAGTAAATTAAACATTTTAAAAATTGATCTGTAATCAAAGATTAAAGATTTAGAAAACATTTAGAAAACTGGACAACAGTTCAAAAACCAGGCTACACTGTTATCATGAAACAGTATAACAACAACTTCAATTATATTATAAGGGTTTTCGGACAGACTCTTCCCTGCATCGTACAAAGCCATTTAAGGACAAAGGACATTAGGTCACATGGATATAGCAGGCCTGATCTACTGACATTTACAGAGATGAGACTGTAATGCAGGGAGCTTCACTTCGCCGCTGGGCACTAGTGAAGGACTTAAATGTCTTTCTTCTTATGTCCTGCATTAAAATTACATGAGAAAATTTTTTTTTATGTATTTCTTATAATACTGTGTGCCTTAAGGCTGTTAAGGGAAAGACATTTTTAAAAATAAACCTGCACATTCCATGAACCTAAAAATGCACCTTTATACATTAACAACAAAAAAGTACTGATGCCAAATAAGTAAACAAACCACTTACGAGTATTGATTTGATTCATTTCTTCCAATGTCGGGGCAGTTGATCTTCTCTCGCAGTATGCGTATGATACAAATGAACAGGATGAAGTTCATCTGTCATCAGTAGGAGAAAAAAACAAAAAAAAACAAAACAAAACAAAACTGCATGATTTGTGTGCTCTTTCACTCAGTGCCATGTTCCATAATTGATGTTTTACCGTAAAACTAATCTATTACCCAAAGCACAAAGTGTTGGTGTGTGATGGAAACTAAAGCTACAGTCTATTAGCAGAGATACAGGACGCCCAATACCGTGGGCCATGCATGCACAGTAAAAACAGCACTAATGGACTCTTGTTCAATAATGTTTGTGGAAACCTCCAATGTGCGATGTGATGGAACAGCTGTTTCTCTGCTGCACTTTGATGAGGGGATGAGTGAGTGGGTGGAAGTGAGAAGGGTCTCTCCTCTATCTTTCAATGCCACAGCCACAAATCACATGCTTGCTGGAGAGCTCAAATCCCTGATATCATAAAATTTGCATAAACATTTAACTAGGGAAACAGATTTTCCAACAGTGGTCATGCATATCCCCCTATGTTCGCCTACCCTCTCCCCATGCAGGGGATGATGAATTATAGCTAAAACCTGCTTCTCACCTTTTACTTTACCCACATATATTTTTCCTGCAAATACTCCCTAAATTCAAGGGTGGCATGACTAATTTTCTTGCAGAGTGAATCCTAATGGTATCATATTTCTCCTGCTGTCTGGAAAAGCAGATCCATCTTTAATTCCCTGTTAATTTGAGGATGTCCTGTTTTCTTATTCAGTCTAGACTGTAGACCACATGGCCAGACCATGGAAACTAAGCACATGGTCAATAATTTCAATCAATAGCCACTGACTATGTCAGCTTGCAAAGTTTTGTTTTGTTTTGGAGCTCATTCAGATTGATTAGTGAATGCAGTGTTCATCATGTGTTAGGCTGGAATTTTAATTATAATGATAAGTTATCAGGATAAACAAGACACTTCTGTGTTTAAGTTGGAACCAACAAAGTGGCCAGGCTGCTTCAGACATATTATTTATTATTTATTTTTTCTGTCTCTCTTTCTTTCTGAATTCTTCGTCACTAATTCATGTCTAGTCTGCCATTTTCATCTTGTTTCATTTCTTCCATACTGGGTGTGAAAGCATCCTTTACATTTTTCTAAATGAAGTTACCTTGGAGCATGTTCACCATCTTGGATAAACTTAAAACCCTTCAAACATGCAAAAATGATTGCATATTAAGTAATTTAATATTCTGCATAGATAATTTAATGGATAGCAGTTGGGGGGGGGGGGGTCTCAGATTTATTCTTAATTATATATGTTTTTTTTTTTTTTTTTACTTGTAATTCAGGAGCCTTATCGGGTTTCCTGTTGAGGCATGGACACAGGACAACCATCCAAGTTCAGAGTTCAAGATGTCTGCTATCATAACAGCAAATGGAGGCACAAACTTTTGTGTACATAATGCCACATGAATATATAACACACAAGTGCAAGTTGTATATTCTACACTATTACCCACTACATTGTGAGTACGTCCATACAAACTGGGAAGCACATTCTTACGTTATGTGCTTTAAAATACATTATGCAAATTATGCTCAAGAAGGTACTGAGAATGACCACAAACCTGATTGTAACAGGTGCATATTACATTGTAAACTAAAGAAGGTTTTCAGACAGTTTTTTATAGTGTCCTAAAGCAGACCACTTGGGTTTTGACTACCATCACCACTGCATTGAAATCAATAAACACATTTTGTCCTCAGGGAAATATGGCACTAAATTAAACATCTCTTACCTCTATCTAATAAAAAAGTGACAATATACTGAAATGATCCGCCATATAACTGTGTGGCAGATCACTCAGCATAGAATACACCTTCAGGTTATTTAATTATCAGCATCAAGGTCACTGTATCACCTATAACTGAGCAGTAAATTGATTTTCACTCCAACCTTGAAAATGAGTGATCTCACCAGTATAGAGGCTAATATAGGCGTTTTGATGATCCACCAGAATGGGTCCGAGTGCTCTATAATATCCCAGCACCTGACAGAGTGGAAGAAAAAAAAATTGTGTTTTTATGGATGATTTAACATAACCTCAGAGCTTTTCCACTATCAGCCATGATATTTAATAACATATATTTCTAGTGGCACTCGGGTCAATTACCAGCGTTGAATTAATTTCAGTGACTCGCTGTGAGTTTGTCAGTTTAAATTAACTTCAGGTTAACCCTGTAGGAGACATTAACCTTATTGGCTTTAGTGTGTAGTGTTTTATATGGCATACCCGACATCATTGAAATAGGCTTTGGCAAAGCTCCAGGCTGTGATGAAAATCAATGGCCCTCCTACAAAAATTATGAAAAAAAACAGTGCACAATAGAAAGGGACTTTAGAGACTTCCAGAAAGTTTTACATCAGGAATCAAGTGAAAAAAGTGCAAAAAGTCAAACAGGTTATGGTTGAAAGGGTTTATGTATACACAGGAAGCAAACACACATGGACTAAACACATTAAGCCTTAACCATATAACTAACAAAGAATGAAGAATAACACACTGATTCTACTCGTTTCATGCAAGTGTGCATTTATGTAAAACAGAGTTATTTATAATTTTCAAACCAATTAAACTGTAGTAACCCGAAGAAATTTATATCAATGGGATTTTTTAAGGATGATAGGTAGGCAGGATAAATAGGTATGATGTTTCTTGTTATTTGACATGTTTGTTTTTGCCTCAACATTATTGTGATTAATTTACAATGCCA
This sequence comes from Porochilus rendahli, assembly GCA_039654305.1. Taxonomy (NCBI): domain Eukaryota; kingdom Metazoa; phylum Chordata; class Actinopteri; order Siluriformes; family Plotosidae; genus Porochilus; species Porochilus rendahli. The sequence goes on along the minus strand of JBCNYG010000023.1, from coordinate 9,814,941 downwards.
TGTCAAGATTAAATTAGGCTGTAGGGCCAATGCATCATTTATTAACAAGGTGATTCAGGACACAATTAATTACTTGTGGTTACGTTTAGCTGCTGTAAGTAGTTTTGATTATTTGGTATTATTTGTAGGCTAATAATGCATGCTGCTTTAAAGGAATTGCCAAACGTAGCTGCCCCTGGTACCGAGCTTATAATATTTAGCCTAAAACCTGAATTAGTTTAAAGAGAGGAACTGAGGAAATATACTTTCCAGAGCAGGATTTCTCTGGGATTTTAATCCTTTGGAAAATCATCATGTTTGTCATTTTTACAGATGGCGCCTACATATGGTGTATTTTACCCTCTGAAAAATGGCCAGTAAAAAATTACCCCAGAAATAAAAACCCCAACTGAATTGATGTTATTTCACTAAACTGTGTTCTGAAAGAGGATTTTTATGCAGTATAAAACCTGCTTGAAGCGCTCGCCCTTTTTATCACCTCCCACTGAGACCAAAACAAAACCATGTTTTGCCTGAACAATAAAACTAAAATGCTATTTAAAAGAAAGTTCTAGCACAGTTAGTCTATGTACGTAGTATGGACATGTGACCTATTAATAACTTGTCTGGCCACAAGACCTACAATAAGCATTTCTAATAATTGTCAAAACAATCTGTATTGAACTAAAATGAGGTGTATGACAGCATGTCATTTTAGTATGTCATTAAGCACATCACTTAGCCAATGAGAATAAGCCTTTAGGTTCCTTTAGGCCTGTGCTGTGCATGGTTAAACTGTATTTATTGTTTGAACAAAATATACAAACTAAATGTATAATGTTGGTTTAAATCTCTTAAAGGATAAGAAGTTTAAAAGATACTATAAATACTATTGTGATGCCTGTTTTTAAAAAATTACATATACTATAAACAGATTGACAGGAGTTGGTTGCCTACCCCAGCCAATCAGGATGTACCACCAGAAATATTTTCTCTCAGAGAAGAAAGAGACAGCCAGCAGGGCGTGGAGGTACAGGCCCTCGACCAAAAGCCAGAAGAAACTCGCCATAATACAATACTGGAAGAAAATCATAGCAGCTTTGCAGCCAACCTAAAAATAAGCACAAAAAATGCTGAACTTACATTTGAGAATAAATTCTTTAAGAAATCCTTATTAAACATTCATGATGCCCTGTTAACTACATATTACAAGTATTTTTTTCCAAAGATTTTTGCATTGTTACATTCATTCATTCATTCATTTTCCGAACCGTTTATTCCTAATTAGGGTCACGGGAGGCTGGCGCCAATCTCAGCCGACTCTGGGCGAGGGCAATGTAGTAAAATGTTACTGGATTTTAGATAGGGCGTTCTTCCTAGGTTTTACTGATCTTTTGTTTAACAATCTTTTTCCTTTTTTTGCTTCCAATCTGGCGATTTCAGCAGGACACTCAAAGATACATATTATGACAAAACTTAAATTCAAAACTTATTCAAAAGACATTTTGGGTTTGATTCCTGGCTTCATCTGAAATCAATAAAGTGTTATTTTTGGTCAATGGATCCATCTATGTATTTGTAGTAGTACAGGCAAAGAATCAGCACACCGCTTCTGCAGCACATGCACAACAGCGCACATACATTTGTAAAAATTATGAACATTACAGTCAGAATTTTGTTGAAGCTGGGAAAAGGTGCAACTTAAGTTGAATAACTTCCAACACAATAACATTTTCAAGGAATAGAATAAAGAATTTAGTAGAAATGGGCACTTGCCACGAGCCTGAGCTAGATGCCTCTCAACATGCACAATGTCTCTGCACATTTTGGCAGTCTTCAGACTGACTGCTAACTTTATTTTTCTCTAGTTAAAATTCTTGCTGTATGAAAAATCATTTCTTCAGATTTCTTTATTTTAAATCTAATTAGCTTTTGTATATATATCAATCTAGCTATCCATCCATCCATCCATCCAACTTTGACTCTTTATGAATCCCTATGCAGTAAGTAGTGGAATTCAATGAGGAGAGACTTTTAACAATCACAGCAGATTACATATCATATATTCAAGAGCATGCAAATGAATAAAGGTTCAGTTTATTAATTTTTTTTAATTTATGATATAATAATATGAAATAGATGTCTTGCATATAGCATTTCTATCTAAGGCTAGTTATCTCTGGTAAGACTTTTCTTAAAAAAAAAAAAAGTGCCTTTGTAAGGTACAAAAATACAGTAAATCGGTTTGATTTTAATACATTGTTATGTATTATATATGTTTGTGTCTATCACTCCTCCCGATTCCCACACACTTCGGCCACCATCTGCACCTTGTTTCCCCTCACTGATTAGGACATATATGTACTTTTGCATTACTCACATCCTTGTCTAGCCTCATTGGAACTGCGTGATTTTCCAAGCTCTCCAGCCAGCATTTCGGACTCTTTATTTCTCGTTCTCCTATGCTTCGGCTATTTGTTGTCTCCATTCCCTTATATCTTCCCTGTTACCTTGTTAGTTCTCCCGTGTTGATTTTGTTCTTCAGCCCCTCATGGCTTGTTTATTTTCAGACTGTTTTGGTAAGTTCCTTTTCTTTGGCTCACCGAGCCCTTGCATGTTTATTGTAAGTAAACACTTATTGCTTATGTACTTCTTGATCTCTGGAGTCGTATCATAACATACAATAATTACATTCCAGGGCGGCATGGTGATGTAGTGGTTGGCATGTCTGCTTCACAGCAAGAAGGTCCTGGGTTTGATTCCCAGACATGAGCATTTCTGTGTCGAGTTTTCCAATGATTGCATGGATTTCCTCTGGGTACTCCTGTCTCCTCCCTCAGTCCAAAGACATGTACATTGGGCTAATTAGATGTTACAAATTGACCCTAAGTGTAAATAGTCAAAAAAAAAGTGTGAACAGTAGTTTGTGTGTTAGAGCTACGATGGTCTGGTAACCTGTTCAGGGTGTAACTCACCTTTGCCCATTGTCGGCTAAGACACTGCAGTCTCCCTGTGATTGTAGAATTAAGGGGTTCGGCAAATAAGTGAGTGAGTGAATTTCATTGTAAAAGTATAACATGATCCTGTAAAACATCAATTAAATAATACAAGAAATACAGATGTCAGTGTTCAGTGATTGCAGGGTTGATTGCAGAGAGTGTTTCACCTGTTTGTTAAACAATTTCAGATTTGGTTGCATCAAGATTTCTGATGGTAGGGCGTTCTAGAACTGGATTCCTCTAAATGAAAAAGATGGCTGACCGAAGATGGTTTTACGTTGTGCCACCCTGCAATAACCATTCACTGATTGCAGAGTGGCGAATTCAGCTGATCCTTTTGAAATAGCTAATTTACAAATCAATTGAACTTCCAATTGTTCTCTTTTATTATACAAACTGTGTGGGGTAAAAAAATAAATAATTAATGCATAATTAATTAATAATTAATAAGGAAGGCTTTACTATTAAGAAGTCATAATTTGATTCTCTGTGTAGAACAAAGTCACTAAGTTTTTATTTAAATAGGAATAATAAAGTTAAAGAAAAACAAAGAGACAAGAAAAGGATTTTGTGCTTTCAGACTGGTTGGCTGCTTGGCTTGACATTTATTTTTATTTAAAAATGTAATTTGTGAACATCCAGAACAAAACAGAACAACTAAGAGCATGATTTTACTCTAAGGCTGCTTTCACTAACTTTGTATACTAGACTTTTTTTGTTGTTGATGTTTTTTGTAATTCTTATCCTTTATATTGTTCTCCTGGTTGATGTTTGTTAATCCCTTTTAGATTATGGCAGCAGGAAACAAACAAACAAAAAAACCCCTCAAAACATGCAGAATCAAAGATATAAGTACAACAGTTAGCAGTTCCCCAAGAAAGACTCACTCGCTCACTCATTTGTAAAATCCCTTACTCCTACCAGGATTGAAAAAAGGGTGGAGCTTATCTCAGCCAACAAAGAACCAAGTGGGGTACACCCTGTTCGGTGTTCAGGGTGTTCTGCTTAAGAGCAGGCACATATTACTATTACCCAGAAAAAGTTTTTATTTTTCTCGTTCTTCTTCCATCGCACTTAATGCGTCCCGAACAGTAAAGTGCACCCACGCAATGTATATATCAAAAAATGCATCTCGGTGCCGTGAAGTGTGCTATTATTTTTATTGGTGTTTTGTGCTACTATGGTGACACAATTAGCCAAAAATCATACCAAAAAAATCCCATTGAAATAAATAGGGAGAGGTCAACAAACAATCATGAAACTTACCTTACTTTGATGCCTTGCCAAGAAGCCATACTTTCACATAGAAACTTGATTGAACTTTTAAAATGTAGACGCTGAAGTCATCATTTTATTGGTTAAACGGCTTTTTGCTAACTTCTACAGTTTTCCCTTTATCTTTGATCAAGTGTCCTAAGGATTTCTCAGTCAGTTTGTGTATTTATAATGGGTGTCCAGTGGATGATGTCATTAGCAGAGTGTGAGAAAAGAGAAGCTTATCTTGGAAAATGTTTTTTAACTCACTCATACTCCCTTAATTTTGACTCTACACCAATAAATTTTACATCAAAAACGAGGAAAACGTGTGCTGGTTCTGACCATTTAACTTTCGAGTCAATAGCACTTGTAGAAGTTAAATATTTATCATATTTAAATTGTGACTCTTTAAACATTTTTAACACTACAGCGAAATAATCACTGTGTTCACCAAATTCTTAGCAAATGCTGTCAACCATACTGCGATGGGAAATACAGTTTTCAAATCAAAAGATTAAAAGCAAAGTGTGCCTAAGACATTACTGCAGTTTAAAACTGTCAGTAACTGGCAGTTTAATCTCTGTGCACGTGCAGTTCACACACACACACACACACACACGCACGCAGTGTGCTGGCATTTTAAAAAGCGTGCTCTTCCCGCCGATACTCGTCATCTCTCTTCCTCTCTCTCTCTCTCTCTTTCTCTCTCTCTCTCTCTCTCTCTCTCACACACACACACACACACACACACAGACGAGACACTTTGTACTGTCACTTTAAAAAGCAGGAAAGGCAGACAAAGGTTGTCTAAGCACTTTCAAGTGTTTTATTAAACACAAATCTGAAACAAGTTGTTGTTACACTCAAAAAAAGAACAGTGTATTCTTCTTTCTTCTGACACATCTTTCTCTTTCTCACACACACACACACATACACTCGCTCTATTCACCACTTCTAAACCTGTAAAACAGTTAACCCTTAAATGGAAACACCATTACCCTATAGCCATTACAGTATACACCAGACTTCTCTGCTTTTGCTAAATCAAAAATTCTTATTTCTCTCATTATATGTGAAATGTGAGTGACTAAAGTAAGAGTTCTGTTCATCAAATTAGTAATTAGGATTGATTTATGAAGAGGTTGAATATTGCAGTTAAAGTATTATGGCCATGTGCTGATATTCACGTTATCTTTTTCTTATTATAATATTTAAAATGGAACCTTTCTGTCTAAATATTCACTTTTATACAGCAAGCGGTGCTGGACCAAGGCCAGGAAGATAATGAATCTTTCTGCAGGCCATTCGGGCCCTCAACCAGAACACTGGTAACTGGACTTTGTAGACCTGCCCTACACAAGAACATTACAGTCTACCTCGGCTGACTGTTGCAACCACAAATTGCACTCCCTGAATATCTTGCACTTCTCTACACACAACAACCACACACTGAACATCTTTGTGTGCACACTGCACCGACACTTTACATACCGCATTATTTATCGTCACTACATTTATATTTTTATATTTATATTCAACTTTTAACTATCAGTGTCCTTCAAATAGCTATTGTTATTGATATTTTTTTCCTTCTTGATATTGATAGTTTTTTCTTAAATTATAGGACAGTCGTAACAAGCATTTTACTATACTTTACCATATTTTACTTTATATGATTTTTATGTGACAATTCTTCTACTTTCTTTTTTCCTCTACCTCTTAGTATTATTATGATTCTAAGCCTTGCTTTTCTTTTTTAATACTAACTTAATTCGCTTATTCTTCATAATATTGTTAATATTGTTCCATATTATGAATAATATTTCTATTCACTCATATATTGTTATAGTTATATTTAGTACCATACTACACTCCTGTTGTTTTTGTTGGTACAATTGAGTGACGTGTATGTTGTCTGTTAGTTGTACATTGTGAATATCTGTGATACGGCTAACCTGGATTGTCGTGATATAATACAATGTACTAATGTAATTATGCATTTACAAAATACAATATATAAACAGGTCTTTTCCAAAACTTCATAAATCCATTTCTATTGTTTCAAGAGAAATAAGATTTTTCTACCCACTGCCCAGTATCTTGACAACACCTTTGTTCTTTGTATAAATACTTTATTTAATTTGGTTTTAACCAGAGACAACAAGTAAATTTCGGTGAAGCTTGGCAGGCAGCATCGTTGGACCTTATAAGATGAGTGCCGGCAGATAGTATACATGCATACTGTGTCAACTTCTGCATGCTTTCTGGGGGGTTTTGGGTGTTTTTTTGTATAAAAGTTTAACCCATTTCTTGCCTGAAGGTAGGTCTAAGCAACTTAAGAATATGTGTACTCTATGTATTCATGCCAGATGCTTATAAATAAGGTGTGAAATGAAATTCAACTTTCATTATTAAAATGTTATTACAGCAATATTAATTATAATGTGTGTTAAACTGTATTAAATTTATTAAAAGGATAATTTTGCATCTGCTGTATACTACAAAAACTGTGTGAAGTATATGAGCATGAACAAAGGTTACATTTAAAACAAAATATTGACACCTTCTTAATATTTTTATATTTGTGTTAGATATAAGGTCAATGTTTAAATTAAACTTATTCCTTAAGTACTCACTTATTACTTACTTACTCTCTGTACCAGGTATAAACCTATATTATACATATGCAACCTATATATATATATATGAATATTTAAAGTGACTATTGGTGCAATGTATTTAATGTCTACATAATCTCATCATGCTTTTATCTCTTTATAGTTACATATTTTGTTGTAAAATATCCAATACTAATAAGATCCTGTTCTCGATTGCATTAGAACAGCTATAAATAGTCTTTCCCCTTTTTCTCACTTGAACCTGTCATGAAGACCTTTCTTAATAACTGACTTACAAATCACTAAAACTAGAAACTCCTTCCATAAACATAAAAAAGTGTCACAATATAATAGATACATTGATTTAATAAATTAAATTACAGCTTAGAGATATTGTCTGAGCTGCTGTTAAAGAACACTCATAAACACCTTCTGACCAATCAGACCTAATAATTATAATAATTATTATTATCTTATTAAATAATAAGAGTGGCGTGGTACAACATTTTAATATGTAATTTACTCAATATTGAAAATGTGGACAGGGTTTTTGACTAAATCCTTTATTAGTCATCATCAGCCTCAAAATTCAGAAAACTCAGCATTAACAGACTTAAAGAAACTTTCAAAAATTAAGAAATATACAAACAAAAGAGTGAGGACATGGAGACCCAGGTGACATAAAGGACATGGAGACATAAACCCAGTTTATAGGTCCATTTGAATTCATAACATAATTCAAAATTACAAAATGACACAAAACTCCACAGCAGAAGGCAAAACACCACTGGACATGGCTTGGGATTTGTGCCTTTAAATTATTTTTTAGTCAGAACAAATATCTTTGTTTGTAATTTTCTCTCCCTGAGGTGCTTCGGAATCAGAATGAAGCCAAATCAGACGAGCACTCAAACACCCCCACAGTGCTGCGTTTTGTTCCTGTTTCGATAATGAATCTTTCACATGGCAAAATAAAAAACTTTCCAGCAGTGAACAGAACACTCCAGGGTTTGGAGTGTGGAAACAGATTGATGCTTTCTGCATGGGGAACGTGATACAAATGGGCTCTGTCTGTAGTTTTAATGTGCCCACATCATCTAAAATTGCTCCAAAAGCCTACCTGAAACACGGCCTCCTGTTTCAGGTCCTCTTCCTGAAATGGATTTAAAAAGCTTTGTCAGGAGGCGAGGATGCAGACAGGGCGAAAACACGGTGAATCAGCCTCGTTGTTGCTTTTCATCATGTGCTTAATATGACCCTGTGCTGCAAAATTGCTGCATAATGGATTATTTTATAATATTTTTTGGGTAATCTGTCATACTCTTAAGCTCCAGGCTTAATGTGTAAGGCACTGATCAAAACGTAGCCCGGAACCTTGTGATTCCCTGATATTTCTACTAGTAGTATTGAAATGATACCAAAACAGTGCTGAATTCTTGCATCTGATCAGTCAGAAGGTGATTAAATTTCTACCACAGCAGCTCTGATAGTTGTTCCCACTATAAGGTTTATATTAATATTAATGCACTTGTTCTTAGAGGTATTCATTTCTGGAGTATACAATATACACAGAGAATTGCATGGTGTCTTATTATCTCCACCGAGGGGATGATGTTTCATTTGTGTTACGGTTTGTGTATGTTAGCAGGAATACACATAAAAAATTCCACTATAGCTGGAACTATACTATGTAACTGTCACTTTAAATGGGAAAATTTTTAAAACTGGGAAAAATTAAACCTGTATACGCCTTTCTTTGACTTTATCTCTGTTCTGACATTGGTACACTGAAGAAAACCACTTGTACAAGCATTCAAAGATAAGAAGGTTCATGTTTTTTTAGTCAAGTTTGTTTATGCGAGAGCTTCACATAAGCAGCCTCTCATCATAAGATCTCCCACGTCACCTTCTCTGGGCTGGGAGTTATCTTTAACAGGATGTTTACAAAAATGTGGGTTCACTATTTAATATTGTGACATGTTGAAATACAGCTTTGCTTGTGTGGTGCTGAACAATACTTGGTGGTGTCGGTGTACAAACCTCAACCTAAATGTCAACTCACACAAGTGGAATTAAGTGGAATTTAATAGTGCAATCAAGCCACTGGAATTAATAGAGAACCACAGGTAAAGATTAAAGAAGCAGCTCTCATGCAGATATAAAATTATTAAAATAAAGAATGCTTTGAAATACTCAAACACCCAGAGTGAAGCAGAAAGTGTTCTGTGTGGCCCTTACAAAACCCAACAACAGAATTCATATTTTATATATGAATATACTTCATATAATTTTTCAATCTGTATAGAACAAAATTATATAAAATCAAATTGAAATGCTAGTTATAAATATAACACTAAGAGATGCATCAAGATTAGTGATGGATGACCGCAGCTGGCACTGGAAGAGAGAAATGCTATAATAGACTTACAGAGACAGTGGGACAGTTGTCCAACTCCTGATCGACATCATACAGGACAAAGTCTTTTATGAGCACTGCAATGGCTTTCAAGATAAAGGCCACAAACAGGTGCATGTGAATGTAATTTCTTGTGCAGTGGAGTTTCCTGGGGAAATGAAAAAGGATGTACACATGAGGTGGATATAAATCTGATTCATTTTAAACACATCGCTGTTCATTTTAATTCTACATTGTCTCATACTGCTGTCAGACATTTCTATACAGAATCCTAAAGCATTTGTAACAAATGTTATAAAACCTTTGCACATTGTAAGCATCCTTATTACCATAGAATATTAAAAGACAAGTTCCAAACTAGGCTCGATATTCCTAATAGGTTACTTGAGCTTCATTCATTCATAAAAAAACTATGAAATAATCTCAGAAGCCCATAAAGAATGCTGAAGCTTATATTGGTATGTGAATGCTGACATTTAAATTGTTACATTTGTTATGAATGTTGAGATTTATATAAAGTTTATAGTTATCAAGGAACTAAAGATTTTACTTTATGCATTATAATAATAACATTATTTGTAATCACTCAGTGGTCTTAATTGAAAGCATACATCGGGTGTGTGTTTTTACCTATTTATTTATTTTTATAATCCAATGTAATCTGTATATTTTGTTCCCAAGCTTAAAAAAAAAAGAAAATAGGCATATATGCATATATCATCATTATCATTCATTCATTCATCATTATAATAATAACATTATTTGTAATCACTCAGTAGTCATAATGGAAGCATATTTCTGGTGTACGTTTTTATCAATTTATTTATTTTTATAATCCAGTGTAATCTGTGTATTTTGTTCCCAAACATGAGAAAAAGAAAATAGGCCAATATGCATATATCATCATCATCATCATCATTCATTTATTCATTCATTCATCATCTTCCGCTTAATCCGGGCTCGGGTCACGGGGGCAGCAGCCTACGCAGTGAGTTCCACACGTCCTTCTCCCCAGCCACTTCCTCCAGCTCTTCCGAGGGGACACCGAGACATTCCCAGACCAGCCAAGAGACGTAGTCCCTCCAGCGTTTTTTGGGTTGACCCCGGGGTCTCTTCCCAGTTGGACATGCCCGAAACACTACACCAGGGAGGCGTTCGGGAGGCATTCTAATCATATGCCTGAGCCCCCTCAACTGGCTCCTTTCAATGCGGAGGAACAGTGGTTCTACTTCAAATTCCTCCCAGACGGCTGAGCTTCTCACTCTATCCCTGAGGGAGATCCCCGCCACCCAGCGAAGGAAGCTCATTTCAGCCGCTTACATTTGCAATCATCTTTTCGTCACTAACCAAAGCTCGTGACCAGGTGAGTAAGGGTTGGTACGTAGATCAGCTGGCAAATTGAGAGCTTTGCCTTTCGGCTCAGGTCCCTCTTCACCACAATGGACAGATAGAAGCTCCGCTTTACAGCAGAGGCTGTAGCGATCCGCCTGTCGATCTCCCACTTTATCCTTCCCTCACTCGTAAACAAGACCCTGAGATACTTGAACTCCTCCACTTGGGGCAGGACCAGGATGGTGATTTCCACCTTTTTCCAGCTGAGAACCATGGCCTTGGAGGCGCTAATTCTTATCCCAGCCGCTTCACACACAGCTGCGAATCATTCCAGCGAGAGCTGGAGGTCACAGCATGATGAAGCCAAAAAGTCAACATCATCTGCAAATAGCAGAGACAAGATCCTATGGCCACCAAACCAAAACCCCTCAACCCCTTGGCTGCAGCTAGAAATTCTGTTCATAAAAAATTATGAACAGAAAAATTCCCTCACTGGAAACGAATTTGACCTGTTGTTATCGATGTGGACCAAGTTCTGGCACTCGTGGCACATAGATCGAATGGCCCATAGCAATGGGTCCAGTACATATATATGTGTGTGTGTGTGTGTATATATATATACACCCGTTGCTACAGGCCATTAGGTCTATGTACCACCACCAAAGCCAGAGCTTGGTGGTCAACAACAGGTTGAATTCGTTTCCAGTGAGGGATGGAGAGCAATTGCATTGAAATGTAAAACATTCAGAGAATCACTCCAATGCTTCAATGATCTCTCCCCAGTATCCCACGATACAAAATCCACATAAGGATAATTGGGCTAGGTATATACTTTAACTGTTCAGCAAGAAAAAGCAAAAACTTTCTAATACTTACTCTTGTAACTCAGCCATCATTGGGTGAAGACGGGGCACTTTAACAACCTGCCAGACCAACACACACAACCATTCAAACTCACACCTAGGGGCATGTTATCTGAAGCTGATATTTCTAACAATCTAAACACAACTCAACCTACAATCGTGTAATATTGGTGACCTGTGTTTTGTCAAAATGAGTCGGAAGTATCAGGTAGTGATTTCTAGATAAAGGCCAATTTAAGTGAAACAATGTAATTTTATTTATCGATTTTTTTGTTTTTGGTAAATTTCAGAAGGAAACATACTATATTTTCACCTGCCAAAGCAATAACAAGGTAACTGAATGCTAAAATGCATAAAAACAGAAAAATATACCAAAAACAAATCGAAAAATACTTTAAATTTAACTCATTTTTGTCAGCACTTCATTGGGGAAACCACCATGATGCGCACATGAAAATAAACCGCGGACATCCTTCTTTCTATTTCTGGCATCTACAGTGATGTCACGTTAATTTTCAGCCAATCACATACGAAAGAAAGTTGTACACAAACCCCGTGCTGTTGCTATGATGCAAATCGTGCAGTGCATTGGGGAAAACTTTAATGGCTGCGCTCGTGATCTAAAAAAACTTCTTCTTAAGCATTACAATGAATTCGGATTGACCCCACGAACCAAAAAATCTGGAATGCGACGAGCAGGAGAAAAACGCCTCATGAGCCACGAGGACATCACTCGTGCTGTTTCCTTCATAGTCAACTTTGCTAAATCGAATGCTTTGGTCCTATCCGGACGTGTTCCTGGTTTTAAACGCTTCGACATTAAGTTGATTCCATCACATTACACGAAAGCAAAGGTGTACTGGATGTATGAGAGTGCCAGGAAGCAGGTGAGCATTTTATTTTGCTTCTCAAAATTTCTTTTCAGGAAACCCCACCTTGTGCATAAGTTTGCGATACAGTGAAGGTTGAGAAAGTGGCACACACTTTCTATATTCATCAGCATAATCTGGTGCAGGATAAGAAAAATTATGGAGCTGTAACAAAAGAGATTATCCTAATATGATGAAATCATGGTTATGGTAAAGCAAATGAAATGAGACAAAAGTGTTATGATGGCACTATGAAATAACAGACCCACAAGCAGGACAGACACGACACCCATTTATCCTGGGGTTGTGATGGGAAACAGGTGGGGATGATCATGGCGGAGCCAGCAATCACCACCCGTGCCAGAGGAAGTCAGGTGACCTGAAAAGGGAAAGAGCCAGAACAGATCATGAGACAGGCATGACTCTAATACTTCTAATGGGCCCCCTTGGGCTCCTGACAGGCCTGATGTCTCCAGATGCTGCCTGTAGAAGTCGTCGATTAGACTGTGATCGATGATGAAGCTTGCAGGTATCCAGGAGCGCTCCGGGGGCTTGGTGGGAGGCACCAGATGACTCTTTCAGACTGGCTTGAGCTTGCTGACATGGAAAGTCGGTTGCACCTGGAGTGACCTTGGGAGTTTCAGATGTACAGAGACTGGGTTAATCACTTTGGACAAAGGGAACAGACCAAAAAACCTGGGGGTGAATTTCCTGGTGTGGACATGTAGAGGTAGATCCTTGGTGTATAGCCAAGCCCTCTGGCCACAGTCTTCATGCGGCCTTGTCCCCAAAGGAGCATCCGCCTGGCCGCAGCCCAGACCCTTCGGCATTTTCTGACCAAGGTATGGGCTGAAGGCACCGTTACCTCTTCCTCGTTGAATGGGAAGAGTGGTGGTTGGTACCCTTCGGCAACCTGAAAGGGGGAGAGTCCAGTGGCCGCAGTGGGGAGCGAATTGAGGGCGTACTCCACCCATGTGAGGTGCTCCACGTAGTCTGGTTCTGCACCACCAAACATCTTAGACAGCTCTCCATTTCCTGGTTCAGCCGCTCTATCTGGCCGTTGGTCTCAGGATGGTAACCACAAGATGGTTGCCCCCAGGCAATGAAAAAACTACTTCTAGAAACTGACCATGAGTCAGAGACCATGAATTCGGAAGACCTGGGAGATCAGGGTGCGGGCAGTCTTCTTGGCTGAAGGCAGCTTGGGCAAGGGGATGAAGTGGGTCATTTTCGAGAAGTGGTCGTCCACTGTCAGCACCACTGTGTTGCTCTTCGAGGGGGGCAGGCCAGTGATGAAGCCCAGGGAGATGTGGGAACACGATCTGTGCGGCAGTGGCTGGAGGAGCCCCATATGGACCTGTCTTGACGTCTTGCTCCTGGCGCAGACCGAGCAAGCGGCTACATACTTAGCCATGTCCTTGGCGAGGGAAGGCCAGCAAAAACGTTGCCTGACCACAAACATGGTACGCTTCGCCCCCAGATGACAGGATAGCAAGGATGTGTGAGCTCAATGTATTACCTGAGAGCGCAACGCTTCCGGTACAAACAACCAGTTGCAAGGGCAGCCCTCAGGAGTGGGTACCCCCTGACTAGCCTGCTGCACCTCCTCCTCCAGCTGCCAGGAAACCGTGTTGTGGTCTGTCCACACCAAGAAGGGCTGGTCCACCCCTTCCAGCCAATGTCACCACTCCTCCAAAGCGACCTTGATAGCCAGCAGCTACCGGTTCCCCACATCATAGTTTCTCTCCGCTGAGGACAACTTGTGGGATAGCAACACGCAAGGGTGGACCCAGTCATCTTTGGGGGACCGCTGGGACAGAACCGCCCCCACCACAACATTGGAAGCTTCCACTTCCACGATGAACTGGTGCTTGGGGTCGGGTATCTTCAGGACTGGTGCCATGGTAAACAACTTCTTCAGCCTCTGGAATGCCCCCTCAGCCTAAGAACTCCACTGGAAGGTGAATTTGGGAGAGGTTAGTGCATGTAGTGGTGTAGCCATGGAATTACGGATGAACCGCCAGTAAAAATTGGCGAAGCCCAGTAACGGCTGTACCTTCTTGCAAGAGGGGTGGCCAGGTAGAAACAGCACTAACCTTCTCTGGGTCCATCTGGACGTGGTTCAGGGACATGATGAAACCCAGGTATGAGAACAAGGAGTCATGGAACTTGCACTTCTCCACCTTAACAAACAGCTTGTTCTCCCACATGTGACTCAGGACCTGGCAGACGTGACGTAGGTGGGTAGCAAGATCTGGAGAAAAAACAATTATATCATCTAAATAAACGAAACTATAGTCATTGAGGTACTCACATAACACCTCGTTAATGAAGCCCAAGAAGACGACAGGGGCGTTGGTCAGCCCAAAAGGCATAACAATGTACTCGTAGTGGCCAATGGGAGTATTCAACCTGGTCTTCCACTCGTCCCCCCCACTGATCAGGTGGTATGTGTTCCAGAGGTCCAATTTTGTGAAAACCCTGGCCTGTTGGAGCAGCTCGAAGGCGGAGATGAGGGGAAGCGTCTACTGGTTATTCATGGTGATGTAGTAAAGGGCATGATAGTCAATGCATGGTCAAAGCAAGCCATCTTTCTTTTCCACGAAAAAGAACCCTGCCCCAGCCGGTGAAGAGGTAGGCATGATGCCAGCCCTCAGAGAGCTCTCCTTTATTTGTCCATGGCCCTCCTTCTGGGGCCCGAGAGGGGGTACAGTTAGGCCTTGGGGATGGGAGCTCCCGGCAACAGGTCTATCGCGCAGTCCCAAGGCCGATGGGGTGGGAAAGACATGGCTCTAGACTAAAAACCCCTTCAGGTCATGGTAGCATGAAAGGTCAGGGCAGTCGCCAAGGCCCGGTTCCCACTCTGGGTTTGTCCTCCCTTCTGGGGGTCCATGAGCTGGACGAGGGGAGACAGGCGAGGCGAGACAGGACGATCTACAGGCGGGGCCCCAGCTCCTAATCACCCCTGTCTCCCAGATGATGACCAAGGGAGCCCTAGTACAAGGAGGTGATGCCTACACTTTAGTAGGTGAAAGGAAAGGGTTTTAGTGTGGGCCCCACCAATGGTCATGAGCATGGTCTTTTTCCTGTGGGTAACCCGGCTTAGTAACTTGTTATTCAGGGCTTGAGCAGACACTGGCTGGGAGAGTGGTTCCTTCTTGACATAGTAGTAGCACGCTCCCTCCCTGTGGTGGCGTTGGCATTCTTCCGGGTCTAACATCGCTCGGCCCAACTGCATTGGCTCCTCCAGAACAGGAGGGGGCTCTCACTGCTGCAACTAGCAACGAGGACAGCAGAGACCCACGATAAAACTTCCGGCGCGCAGAGGTCCCTCTGGCGGCTCGCCGGCGCTTCGCCTCTCTGTCCTAAAGCCTCAAATGTCAACTCGAATCGGCAGGTCAACCAAGTCCTTGAACTCAGCAGGAGTCTCGTGTGGAGCTAGAGTTTCGTGTCAGCAGCCAGCGTGTGGAACTCAACGGCGTAGTCGTTGACCCTCTGATGCCTTGTCGCAGCCCGATCAGGGCTCTGGACGCATCGCAAGCTGGGGAGGAGTGATCAAACATGTGGGTGAGTGTTTCTTTGAATAGCTGGCACTATTGGCAAACCGCTGCTCTCGAGCCCATTCCGCCACTGCCCACACCGCCGCTCTTACAGAGAGATGGGAGATCATAAACGCCACTTGGGCTTGTTCTAAGTTGAAGGCGGCTTGATCATTCTGGAAGTGGAGCTCACACTGGACAAAGAAGGAGCGACACATTCCACCTCCCAGATTCTCCGAATGACGAATACTTATCTGGTGGGGCTAGGCAAATGGGAACAGGTGAGGGGGTTTACTGGAGGCAGGGCGGCGTCTGGCGTGGGAATGTCGCCGTGATTGGAAAGGGTAAAACCAGTTGCTCAAGGTTAGCGGCGATCTGTCCGCGTGTTCCTGCACTCTGGTGGCTACGGTGGCTAGCTGGGTGTCCGGGGGCTTGATCTGTTGTTCCTGAAATCTCAGAGCCTGGCTAATCGGATCTCTGTCCACTGGGTCCATGTCTGGCCAGATCGTAATGTTACGATGGCACTATGAATTAACAGACCCACAAGCAGGACAGACACGACAAGATACAGTGTAACAAGGATCCTTTTATGTTAGGACTCAGGGAAACTTGGTACGTAAACTGAATGTAATCTGTCGGCTGGATCGTAACGCGAACTGTGAGATGCGCTTTGACACAGGGATGAATAGGGTGGAGCAATCACCGCCCTGTGCCGGAGGAAGTCAGGTGACCTGAAAGGGGAAAGTGCAAGAACAGATCTTGAAACAGGCATGACAGATCTCACTAAAAGTGCGAGTGGATATCAGGTGTGCAGCTGTACAAGGATTTGTAGAATAGGTTATTTGCAGAAATCCAATCACTACTTGCACTCACTCATCTGCTGACCCACTTAATCCTACTAGGGTCGTAGGGAGTCTCGAGTCAATCTCAGCCGACACTGGGCAAAGGCAGGGTACAACCTGAACAGGACACCAATCCATTGCAGGGCCAACACATACAACTATTCACACTGACAGGTAGGGGAAATTTGGAATAGCCGATTAGCCTAATGTGCATATCTTTAGATGGTGGGAGGAAACTGGAGAACCCAGAGAAAACCCATGCAAGCACAGGAAAAGCATGCAAACACCACACAGAAATGCCTGTGCTTGGGACTCAAACCCAGGACATTCTTGCTGAGAGGCAGACGAGCTAACTGCAATGTTTTTTATGGACACGATACCGCATGGCTATTCACTTAAGGCATTCTGACATTATGTAAAAAGCGATGCACTCACACTATGCTGATTAATGAAGTCATTCTGAAATTTAAGGTCATTATAAACTGATACATTAAATCTACCACACTAAGAGTTCCAGCAAAGCTTTCATACAGACTCCTAAATTGGATTTTCATCATATTTCATATTAGTTTACTGTAATATTACTCTGGGAATTCAGATAGATCCAAGTTATATCAAGCCAGCTGCCCATGTTTCAGATGCCAAAACAAAGTAATGAAACATTTCCTAATAGAACACATTTAAGAATGAGAGACCCTACAGTACAAATTAGGCATTGACATCTTGATAACATATTATAATGTAAAGTATGAACAGACAAGCTTGGCTCAGATATACCGGATATTACAACTGGATTCACCTTGCCAAGTGTTCAGCATCCAAATTTATATATTTTTAGACTGGTATGAGTTCAGGGAAAGAATTTCGAGATTACCTAAACTTAATTAGGTGGTATTTGTTTTGCTCATGACAGACATACAGGAAGGATTAAAGTATTCCATTCTGTATGGCTGAGGATGTAATGTGTAAAGGTTTTATGGTAATGATGTTTTTTGTTTTCTTTTGTTTACTTTTTTTTCTATATTTCTGGTTCTGATACTTCGTGTATGTATCTCCACTCCCAATTTGTGTGTGTTCTTTACATTCCTATTTGTACCAGTGTAGAAATTACAAATGGCTGATAAGTATTTTTCCAGTATTTTATACCAATACCCTAATTCCTATTCCTGATCTGAAGATTACAAGTTCAAATCCCCATGATTACACAGCAAAATTGGCTGTGCTCTCTTGGTAGGAGGGACAAACCATCCCTCCCTTGTCAATCAGAGCGAGAGTGAGAAATCCAACCAAATTAGGAAGAAAATTTAATTCCTGGTTCTCTGTAAACTCTTATAATTTTTGTTTCTGACAGCTAGCTCTGACTTGGACTGAGTTTCCAGTTACTCATTCTATCCTGTCTGCAGGTACATCAACCACGGTTCTGGAAGTGCAAGCACTTCATGTTCAACTAATTTACACTACACTTCTATTCAAATCATATTCATATCACAACTCACATCTTTTCAATTCGGCTTTCTATCAACAGAACAACAAATAATGTTACAGAGGCTTTCTTTTCCTGATATATTTGCATTGTATGATAATACATAATTGGATAATGGTTTAAACCATACACTATATTATGCCTTTCTGTTTTTACACACACACACACACACACACACACACACACCCATACACACACACACACACACACACACACACACCCACACACACACACACACACACACACACACACACACACACAAACACACACACACAACTATGTAAATTTACACATGGGGCAATTGGGAACAGCCAATAGCCTAATGTGCATGTTTTTGAAGAACAAGTGGGAAACATACAAACTCCACTCATAAATGCCCAGGACCTATTTCTTGTAAGGTGGACGTGCTAACCACTATGCCACCGTGCTGCCCACTGTGAGAACAGTTACAAATCATTTGGAACAAACTGCCAACAGAAACTGACATATTATGTAAAAACAATGCAAGCAAGAATGTTTGCTCTTATAAATTCTCAAGGAGGCTTTATAATGAATTGGACTGAACTGACTAAATACAGAGGGCTCTGCTGAATTTTATATTTCACATTTATGTAATTTAATACATTTTCTTCTTTCATCTAGTAAACACAAACAAAATGTGAATTGTTACAAATTTTTCAAAGAGATTTGCCTTTCTTTCATTAATGACTGGTGGTAAGATATATTTGTTAAATAGTATGCATTATAAAAGATTATTATAAATACCTTGATTTACAGTCTGGGTTAAAAAAACTATTTTAAACAATTCTTTGATGTTTAACCTAAAACCATTTGGGTAAAAACAAGCTAGCTTGAGTTAATTACTAACTAGCTAGCTAGCTTGAATTAATGAGTGTACACAATTTCAAAATATCTCAACTGTTTTCATATAGTACAGAAAGACACATATACTTCACAGTATAGACACATAGAGTAGTGTGCAGTGAAAATTATACACCCCCACTTTTGGCTAAAAGGGCTCCAAATAAAAAGAGGTAAAAAAATTACTTCTCTATAATTTTTGGTGAAAATGTTTTAAACAATGCTATTGTAGTCAATGACAGCCAAAAAAACCATCACTGCACACTACTGTAAGTATTTGTTGGATTAAAACTACACTCACTGAGCACTTTATTAGGGATAGTTTTGCACCTACTCCATCATGCCCCTGGTAGGGTCTCCCAAGGCAAACATGTCCTAGGTGACGGGCCAGACCAAGAGCAGTTCAGAAGCCCACCATGGATAAAATAAAACCAAGGACCGCTAAGTCGCCCGGATTGGCGTTACCAGGGCCCCACCCTGGAGCCAGGCCCGGGGTGTGGGCTCGCAGTCGAGCGCCTGGTGGCCGGGTCTTTGCCCACGGGACCCGGCCGGGCTCAGCCCGAAACGGTGACGTGGGCCCGCCTTC
>JBCNYG010000023.1:9779834-9791685 GCA_039654305.1 Porochilus rendahli | reverse complement strand
ACACACACACACACACACACACACACACACACACACACACACACACACACACACACACAAACACACACACATATACCTTCCGGATTATACTGTTTTGGTTTGATTAATATTTTATGTTCAGTTGAAATATTTATTAATTATTTTCCCATGTGTGCGGTCAAACTATTTTCCGAAGCAAAAAAGCAACATCTGTTTGTATAATCCCTGAGATGTCTATCTGGACTCTTTAATCATCAGCCCACCTCTGAGTTTGTCTGAGGTACTCAGGGGCAGGAATCTGTTCAGAAAAGTAGGAAGGATAACAACCTTCAATCCAGTTGGAAATAAAAAGGAATGAATTACTCTACCTCATCCCTATTTAAAACAAATAGCATTCGAATAAGCCATATGAGGTACACAAACTCCTTTTGAACTCTGTACTCTGTACACTCGTGCCCATTTGAAATTCATGCAACTGACTGCAACCAATTACTAATACAGAGAGGTAGGCTGTTGAGATAAAGCGTGTAGTGTAAAATAAGCAGGCTTTATGTTTATATGTCTCAAATCTCACTGGGGTTGTTCATTACAGAACATTTCGTGACCTTCCAACTCACCAGGAAGAAATAGGGCAGATATGAATCATCCTGCAAGCACATTCTCTAGATACAATTGGACATAAAAAGGTATAATACAAGCCTGGTATGACAGAAAAAATGCTTTGGCTTTGTGAACCGACAAAATACCAAGACTATTCTCACTTTTTAGTAGCGGAGCGCAAGCAGAGCACCACTGATAAGAAAAAAGGCATCTAACCATACTTGTGGAACTTCAAGAAAAGTTTGTTCCTCTGTCCTTCTTGAAAAAGGAAAAATGTACAACAATTTACCTGAGAGAGAGTAATATAGAGTACAAGAGGCATATAATAATACTTGGGTCACGTGATGTGATGTCATCATTAACGACATGAAATAAATAAACACCTAATGATATTCTTGTGTTACTGAAATGTTCTTTAAACCTACGGTTTGTAAATGGTGTACTTTTGATGTTGAGACTAAGATTGCGTATAAAATGTATATATAAAATTTTAAAAAGTAGATTTAAAATGACCCTACAATGGCCTGCCTTTTTGGTTCAGAAAATAAATGAATGAATTAAATACACCACCGCTCAGATTCACACATTATAAAAACCACTCAATTTAACTAAAGTAGGCAGACAAACAGGCAGGTAAATAAATGTTCATGGAGCGAACCCTGAAATCTTAAGCTTGTCAGAACAGAAATTTGTTCAATGGATAATTAAAATAACAAGTCAAGTGATACAAATAAAAGAAATCAGCAAATGAAAGGCATGGAAAATTTTTATCTACTTCAGATATTCCCGCTGGACACACTCGTGGCATTCTTTCACTGACAGAAATAAAATATTATTCTGCAAATTCTTCCCAACAGTGTTGCAGAAGTTCCCACAGATGTGCTGCACCAGTTGATTGCTTTGCCTTCACCTATTTTTCCACTTCATCCCAAAACAGCTCAATAGGGTTTAAGTCTGTGCTGGTTATTCCATGATTTGAAGTATAATGTCTTGTTATTTTCTCCTAGGGTAATTCTGACATACCGCTTAGGCTGGAATTTTTTACAATACAGATTTATAATATAGAACTATATTATATATATACTACTATATATACTATATACAAAAAGCAGATACATATATTGTTATTGCACTAAATGATTCTTCCCTTCTAGATTGTGAATTTCTATAACTGGTCCTCTCTGTGACAGTGTTTCCTAATACAGTGACATGTCTTGTGTTCACCTGTTCTGTGTTTCTCTTTAATCACATTGGTAATTTATTTTTGTTTATTCTTGTTTCTCACTGTTAGGTTTTCTACATGTAATGCCATTCTGAGTGTTGTATCTCTGTAGTTTTCTTTTTGTGTATGGTTTCTGGGTATGGATTTTTTTTTTTTTGTGATAATAATTCTATGAACATGTTCTTGCTTTGCTTTAATTATTTCTACAACGTGGTGATGAGCGGGAAGGTAAACATAAACCATAAACAGTATTTTGCAAATTTATGCTTAAAATCTCACAGTAGTCCATGCAAACTTGTCACTGAGCTGATCCATCACATGTTAAGGCTGCATTAGTGTCCCGCCCTGCACTGATGATGACAATGGACAGCATTACTATTGACTGAGGTGGGAAATCTGATTTAAAGACACCCTAACAACTGATAACTGACATAAACGCTCTTAGAGTCTCTCTAAGATCTGGAAAACGTTTATTGGTTTAAAACCATTTAACAAGAGTGTGAATAAACAGCACATAACAAATACTGCACACACACAGTTGTCTGCTGAAATGAATATATACAGAGTTATTAAAGTTATTTTCAAATTCTGCAAAAATAATTTAAATAACTATATATGTATATATTTAAATCTGTATTGTTGATGATCCAACATTAAATTTTTTATAACACAATGCAATTTAAAAACAATCACTGTTTATAATACATAGTTCTATCTGTTTTACTATTTTCTTTTTCATCTGAGGAAAGATTAATTTTCAACTAATAATTATAAATAAATAGGAAACCTGTGATATAGGAGTGTTTGTTTAGCATTTGAAAGTCACTCCTTACCTGAAGATGCACAGGATGATTATGGCCATAGTCAGAGAAATGAGAGAAACACTGTGTCCAATGGTATAGCCAATCTTAATGGAGCGGAAGAAATTATCCTTGAAAGAGAATTAAAAAACAACACATGGTGCTTTACTTACAGTGATCTCTGCAGCTATTGGCTTTTAAAATAAAGTGAACATTATAGCCAGATTTTGTAAACAACCCAATGAAAGATTGGTGTTACATTTAAGGCCAGAAATATAATCTAATGCCATATTTTTAGCTGATTACCTTGTTTTTATCTTAGTAGTCAACTAAAGTGACACAACACTGGCATTAAAGGTGGTATTAGGTCCTGCAACCCTTCATCCCTGATAGAGACATATCAAAAGGAAACAGACACCCCTCGTTAGAGTTTTATCTGTGACAATTATTTGATAAAACTTGTTAATATATTATTATTACTTTTAAAATTTTAGATTACAAATTGTTACAAAAGAGTTGCCTAATATTCAAGAAGGGGGTATTGTGGGCCAAATTAAGAATGGACTTAGCCAGAGTCGGGGATTCCCGAAATTCAAGGATTCCTTTTGCCATAGTCAACAGAATGAATGTACATTTCTCAAACAGAGGCAAACAAATCAACAGTATATTGCTTAGGTTGACCTGGGCTCTGTGACAGGTGTCATGTTTTCTAAATGACTTCATGCCAGTGTTATGCACAAATATTTAATATAAATGTATATATCTGGCAAACATGAAAAGGAGGTGTTTCTTTTAGCTGTAACCTAAATTATACAGTATGACTGTACTGTGACTAAACATTTCAATGCGGGTGTTAGTAATAAGAAAAATACTTAAAATAAAATAAAATAAAAAATAAAATTGGCCAAAATGTCAGTCATTGATTAAAGTCAGCCTAAATCTTGCAGATACCCATGCTGATATAGGGTCGACAGATTGGTATTTCTGTATGTCAAGGAAAAAAACTTGAATGCCCACCTTCCCCAGTTCCCTCCCATGACTGGGAGTCTATTAAACCATATTAATTTAAAAATATATGCTAATGGAGACTCATCATTTACAGAAGTTTATGTATACCATCCCCTCAGTGCATCCCCTCAGCCCCTTGTCTACTTTTGTACTCTTGTAACATTTTTAAAAATTATTTGGTGGGTGAAGATAAGCTCAGAGATGGGAATAAAATAACCCTTTAATAATTACCTATTAAAGGACACTGCTGACTTCTCCTAGACCACAGAATAACTGCATCATTACTCACAATTAGATAGAACCTGGGTGTCAATCAAGAAGGTTGGTTTAAGTGATTAAGCACTTTTACTATGAAATTTGCTCATATAACTGAGTCATAGTGCCCTTTTATTCAAATTAAATGCAGCCTTGAGTTAAGGCCTCAGCAGACGTCATTTAATCGAAAAGACTGTATCAAAATAAAAGATAAATACGCGCAGAAGAAATTCTTTCAAATGTTTTGCAGTAGAGCTGGTAATATTTGGCATGGTTATTTAACTTTTTGTTAAATAAGACCGTTGAGATCAACTCCACTGACAATAGCAGGGTCAGAGCTGTGATATAAAAATATCGCCTTTTCCTGCTGCAGCCTGAGAAACTACAATGATCTCCATCCTTCATTCAATACGCCTCCATGGCAAATTCTCCCTCAAGGCCCTTCTTTCGTATTTCAATATTTCATAAACATGGAATTTTTGCCCTGTGTGTGGAACAGCTGTATGACTCAGCACTACATCTTGTACAAAATGTTAGAATTAATGTAATAGTTTTTAAACGACTCTGGCTGCAGTCTGTAATGAGAACTTTCATGCAGAGTTGGATACTTAGTAAGGTCAGTGCGTGCACTGTTCCCTCATGGAATTTCCAACTCCTGTACTGTTGTGTAAAGTGATACACTAACAGCTAAAAATCTAAATGGTTAATTTTCTCCCCTTCTGAATGTAATGTACATATTCTCTTATCTATCTTATCTATCTAACTTATCTATTCCCATCAGAAACATCCAAACAGATTTTATTTATAAAGACCAGATAGACGCAGTGAGAATTTAGTGTACGTGTTGTGTTCTGATAGGTTATAGTAAGAATGCATAATCTTACATGATGCACATGATCACTGGAAACATGTTAGACGCAGTGAAAACCATGGACGTAGTAAACACGTAACAAGGACATGAAAATGGTACTTTTCCCATTCTGACAACACCCCCACTGCATTCATCAATATTTTCTGGAAGCAACATGGTCTGTGCGTGTTGGGAGGCATCCTTCTGTATCCTTTTTTCTCTCTCTCTCAAGACTGAGAGAGGGTCATGGCTTAACCTTTTTTAGCTTCCATTTGTGTTGAATTCATTTTATATTTAGATTTACATTTAATGCATACCATATTATTCTGATTAACTGAATGGAAAAAATACAAATACACAATTTTTTTCCATTCAAAACCCTTGGGTAATACAAACTAACACCCTCTACTGATCCTTTGTAAGGAAATATCAGTAATATTATTAATATGTAGAAAGATATAAATGCTTTTTTTGGTGTAAAATGATCACTGGAAAGTCCATTCACTGAGCTGTATAAATACTTAGGACCTGAAAGTCGTGGAATATTTCTTGAGAATGCTTTGATGTCAAGTGCACAGTTTAATGAAGTCAAATGTGTCATTTTGCTCTGTGTCAGGAGAGACATACAGCTTAAGAGCACAATATGAACCGCTGAGTTAAAACTCAAGTTGCTGATGTGAGGGGCATGATCAGGCAATGATAAAGAATAACAGAAAAGAAATTATTTCTAAGCTGTGAGTGTGTGTGTTTGTTGGGTCAACATTGAGTAGGAGAATTTTATGTCTAGGACCCCCAAAAAAAACAAAAAAAACAAAACAAAACACTCCTACTTACATCTCCTACAGTGCCATTGAGATTAAACCCACAATTCACAGCAATCGTTATGGGGAGCACTTCAGTCCAGCCATCTGCTGTGCAAGTCTTGGAGAGATTACCTGAGTGACAGAGACAGAGTGAAGGTTTTAATGTACACCAAACATTTCTACATACACACTTGATGTACTCACAAAAATATGTTTATTTTTTATTGAGTGTCTTCTCCTGAATTGAACCAGTCCTGTACTGTATTATGTCTGTCCTTCTGGTGATTGCCTGCATTTTCTCCAGGTTATCTGGTTTCCTTACACAGTCCAAAGTGGATTAAGGTAACTGGCGACCCTGCCTGGAGGTGTAAATGTGAATGTTTGTCTGTCTCTCTGTGTTAACCCCACAACAGGCAGGTGACCTGTCCATGCTGCACCTCACATCCCACATGCGACCGGCAATGGTCAATGGTATTGAAGCGGAATAGGTTCTGGATAGTGTCTTCTACAGAACTTAAGCAGTTCTCCTATAAATAATGTCTTCAACAAATCTGGAGCAGAGTTGCACAACAAAAAATCTTCTGACCTACTCTGGTCCTTAAAGTAACTGTATCACTCACTCACTCATTTGCTCAATTGCGTAATCCTACTAATAGGATCACGGGGAGGCTAAGCATATTGCATTCTATACTGGGTAAAAGCAAGACCATCACAGGGCAGCATTCACACCTACAGGCAATTTGGAACAGCCAATTAGCCTAACGTGCATGCTTTAGGACTGTGGGAAAGAAACAGGAGTACCTGAAAGAAACCTACACAAGCATGAGAACATGCAAACTCCACACAGAAACACAGGAATCAAAACCAGGACCGTCTTGCTGTGAGGCGGATGTGCTAACCACTATGCCAATGTGCCACCCCTTACTGAATCAGTCCAGGTATATATAATGTCTCCTACCAATTTCAGTCCATTCTTTCCTCAAATAATCTCAATTAGTCCCGTTCCTGACAATGTGTTCCACGAATCTTAGCTAGTCCTGTTCTAGAAAATGTCTTGCACCAACCTCAATTAGTTCTTTTCTGGACAATGTGTTCGTCCAATCTCCATTATTTCTGTTCTTAACAAAGTCTTCCACCTATCTCAACTTTTCCTGTTCGTGACAATGTCTTCCACCAATCCTAACTATTCCTGTTCTGGACAATGTGTTCCACCAATCTCAGTTATTCCTGTTCTGGACAATGTCTTCCACTAATCTTATCTCAATTACTCCTTTTCTGGACAATGTCTTCCACCAATCTCAATTAGCCCTTCAATTCGTTTCCTACCATGCTCACTTAATCCTTTTCTGGACAATGGTTTTTACCAATCTCATTTATACCTGTTCTGGTCAATGTCTTCTAGTAAACTGAATAAGCCCCTCAATACGTTTTTCCCCTCTGTACTTTTTACAGTACTGTTCTGGATAACGTCTACTTCTGAAATGAATCAGTCCTTTTCAGTGTAACATTTTCTTTAAAAATGAACCAAACTTAATTTAATGATAGGAAGAAGACTGAAGAGATGCTTCAGGATGGAAAGGAAAAAACTTGGGAAATAAGTAATTTAAGTCTACAGAACCTAAGAACTGGTTTCAAATGTCTTTCATTCTACAAGCTGCTTCTGATGTTTACCACTTGTATGTACTTCCACCATACAACAGTCTCTAAAACAACTCTGAGAGTGAGACAGGATTTAGTTTACATCTAAAATCTGACTGCATGAGCCATAGTAAAACAGCTTTATTGGCACCTATCTCAGCTGACTCTGGGCAAAGGCGAGGTACACCCTGAACAGCTCACCAGGCCACTGCATGGCCAACACACATACAACCATTCACACTCACTCATACCTAGGGGCGATTTGAAACAGCCAATCAGTCTACGGTGCATATTTTTGGACTGTGGGAGGAAGCCGAAGTACCCAGAGGAAGCCCATGTAAGCACTGGGAGAACTTGCAAACTCCACAATGAAATTCCCGAGCCTGGAAATTGAACCCAGGCCTTGAATACAATATTATTGATATTTAATTATGTCAATCTAAACAATCTAATGTGCAGATAACCTTTTTACTCTCTGGAGGTTGTCTGGTGGGCAACCACCTTTTCTGTTCTTTTATACTTATATATACTATATATATACATAAAACTGTTTATTCACAAACATACACACACACACACACACACAAGTAGACGTCTTTCTGATGTATGTAAATGTAATGTAGTATTATGTGACAAACCTAATTTTGTTCACTAGTTTTTTTTGGATTTGCTGGTTCAACACCTGTATACTGTATATGTCTTGCTACATTCTTGCCATCTTTGAACTGACATGCCTACATCCTATTCTTATTATTTCACAATCTCACAAAGGTGAAATGAACTACAAATGGTCTTTTCAAACAGGCTAATGCAAAATATCAAAAGGAATTTTAGCTGATTACATCTTCACATACGTAAATAAAAACCACCTGATGATGAAAATATACATATTTTTAGTGTAACAAAATTTATTAGTCACTTACAAATTCATACACAGTACAATATGTAGTGAAATACTTGTTATGTCTGTCCTATAATTGAAGAAGAAAAACAAGAAAAAAAAAATCAATAACAATAACTTATTCAATAAGTTGAATATAAAAATAAAAATATAAAATATAAATGTAGTGATTTCCTTTCATTCTCCTTCAAGGTTCTAAGTGACATTCACTGTGAGAAAATAATTTATCTTCGATCTTGGAGACCTTTCAGCTTTTCAGCGACAGAATACAGAGAAACTCCTCTGACAAGACAGTCTTTGGAATAAGGAATTCCTTACTGAGTAATGAATAACGTAGAGTAAGCTCTGCTCTGTGTCAGGATCCTGATCCTGATGTCAGGGTTTATTCTCTGATAAAGACCGGTTCTCAGTACATTATCCTGCTTGTCACACAGCTACTATCAAAGTATGAATTTTAAAAATGACTTTATGCTTTTAGCGTTGGGCGACATGGTGTCGTAGTCACCTCTCAGCAAGAAGGTTCTGGGTTTAAATCTTGGCTGAGTACCATTCTGTGTGGATTTTCTTAGTTCTTCCTATATTTTTGTGTGCTTCCTCTGGCTATTCATTGCCCATGGGTGTGAAAATAACAGACCAATGAATATCATAACTGTCCAATTGGAACTGAGCATTCAAATGAGCCATCATGAATATGGAATAACACACTTCAAACTATTTTGTTATGTAAAGTATAATGCAAACCAATTAAAGCATTTTACTTCAAAATAATAATGACCAGCATTTGCTGAGCATTATCTATGGCTAATTACACAATTTTTAATAGAAAATATTCAGTTTAATTGTTAATAGCAACCAAGCTGTGTTATAAAAAGTCATGCACAATGATTTAAAGCTAAAGCTGATTATTATTCTTACTGATTGAAAGGTTTTCCAGAATGGAAAGCCATTAAAAAGATTTTTTCCCCCTTCAGCCTTGGTATTGATAAACTTATTTACTACTTGGAATTAACTCCACAAAAAGCATTAGGCAGTCAATAGTGGTAAATATAGCTTAATTAGAATGTCACAGCTAATTTTAAAACCAACAACAAGCATGGCCAGTGGCCATTAAACAAGAAGCACACACGCACGCACGCATGCATGCATGCACGCACTCACACACACACACACACACACACACACACACACACACACACACACACACACACACACACACACACACACACACACACAAGCACTGCAAGAGAATATCTGTTATGAACTAATGATGGATTCGCATTTGAAGAAAGTGTGATAATCTGACCACATATTCCAGACTGGAACAGTTCATTTTGGAGGCTACACCAGAAATTAAAAGTAATTTCAGAAGCATACTCATGATTTTTTTTACCTCAAGTGATAAGTCCTGCCCCATGATGAACACTTTGTCTGGATTGAATGAATCAGCTTCTGATTAATCTCTAATAAGACCTTAGACGAAGTTATGAAATTGAAGGTAATAAATAAAATAAATAAAAAAGACCAGAAGCCACTGGAACTGTCAGCATTTGTTCCCACTAATGATACTAAATTTGAAGGTGAAATGTTGTTGTCATTGAGAAATGGTTTTATTTCTTGTTCACCAATTTCATAACCATTCTGGTCAAAACACTAAATAAAATTAAGCCAAGAAAGAAGCCATTTTCAGCAGCATCTGAGAGTGTTTTTACACAAGCAAATTTTACAAACATTACAAAGAAGTAAAAAAATAAGAAAAAAAAAACCTTTAGATTAAATTTAAAATGACCAAGTTTCAAGTTCTCTCATTTTTAAGTTTCTTGACCCTGATTTTCCCCATTGTTTTTCTTTACAGTGATAAATGAGTTTTATAGGGTCACAGCCTAAGCAAAGTTCAACAACTCCCCTCACTACACTTCCCAGCATGCACCTCACCACTCACAATCTCCTGACTTCAGCCAAATGCATCACATAGCACACCGGTCAGCATTCATACCTGATTATACACGCCAGTATATAAGGACATTCAACACTCACACACCAGCGTCGAAGTGTTTCCTCTGTGTTTATTTCCAGTCTAAACCAAGCCATTCATTACTGGGTTTATTTTCTCTATCTATGACTCTTTGATTCCTCATCTTGATTGAATCTATGATTCCTCAGCTTGATTCCACAGCTTTGATATTGGCCTGTTGGGTATGATCATCTCTTGCCTCACATTATTCCTCTGAGCCTTGCCTCACATATTCTGTCTGCCTGATCACCTGAATCCTGTAAATCCAAGGTTAAAGTTATTCGACTGTGCTGTATGTTATTCATTAAAGTGTTTTGGACTGTGATTTGCATAACTGCATTCCTGTAAAGTGGCATGAAAATTGGTGATTTGGTAAAGGTGTGGATAATGAGGTGATTGACAGTTCACATAACACTCTCATAAAGCTCTTGAGTTTTGCAGCAAAGTCATGCCATGTTCTGATGTAGACAGTGTGTAAAATTTCACCGTGCAAAATTTCATAAAACTGTGGGCTACCATTGACTTTGTTGTTAAAGTTGAAGTAGAATAATAACAACACTCTAAGTAGTACTTTATGAAAGATCTTTGCATTGAGCCTCACCACTATATTCATATTCCTGTCCTTGACATATCACTGTATAATAAACTCAGCATTCTAACTGTAAATAGACAGTGATTGCACACTTCATTGTTAAACATACCCCTACACACACATCCATACCAAGTCTGATCCACATGAATGGTGATTAAGCAAATCAACAATGACTTTCTCTAAATGCACAGAGAGGCAATCCATCCATGCGTTATCTGTACTGATTATCTGTTAGGGTTGCAGAGGAAGCTGGAGCCAATCCCAGCTGACTTTGGGTGAGAGGCGAGGTGCACCCTGGAAGGTCGCCAGACTACTGCAGGGCTAACACAGAGAGATTCACACTCACGTTTACACCAATGGAAAGTTTAGTGAAGCCAGTTGATGCAGGTCTTTAGACTGTGGGAGGAAACCAGAGTATCCAAAAGAAACCCACATAAGCACAAAGGTTATAGGCAAACTCCACACAGAAAGGACCGTCAACCAGGTGGCAATAAAAAATAAATAAAAAGGCAAAAAAAACAAACAAACAAAAAAACAGAACGTTAAAAAAATCTATCAACAGATTAGCTACATATTATGTTGAGTCACAGTTGATATAATTTATTACACTTTTGGATTTTTTAAGGAAAAAACAAGCAACAACAAAAGAACAGCAATAAATTTCAGTGTTTCTGAAATGCAAAACAAAACAAATGTTCTTTTGCACTGTTTTGTTTACACAGCTGGTTTTGTGCTACACTTGCACTGTATACTCGAATCAATTTTATTCACATTTCAATGATCATTATTTCGCTATAACCTTCTGACAGCTGCATATGAATGCGGCTGTGAACACTGCTGAATTAATGAATTAAGCACACATGGTGCAGTAGGGATTAACTGAGACATATTGCAAAAGAAAATAAAGCTAGAAAAGTTCTTCACTGTTATGTAAGGTATAATAATGTATGCTTGCAATCTGCCAACGATTGCAAAGTTTCATTTATTAATGAGCAGCATGTTGTGTTTTTTAATGGTTTAGAGTGAGATTAAATGCTGTGGAACATTCAGAAGACATCTGAATAAGTTACGATTTAGCTGTGATAAACAGTCCCTCATCAGTGTCGTATAATGCCCCCCACACCCCCCACCCCTTCCCAACACACACACACACACACACACACAAACACACACACACACACAAACACACACA
>JBCNYG010000023.1:9763300-9774665 GCA_039654305.1 Porochilus rendahli | reverse complement strand
AGGTGTGAGTGTGAGTGCGAATGGTTGTGTGACTGATGGCCCTGCGATGGCCTGGCGAGCTGTCCAGGGTGTACTCCGCCCTCGCCCAGAGTTGGCTGAGATGGACGCCAGCCTCCCCGCGACCCTAATTAGGAATAAGCGGTTTAGAAAATGAATGAATGAATGACCTGTCTATTTAGTCTTGCAACAAACTGACTGCACAGCAAGCATTTGAAATATTTTTTAAATATTGTTGCGCCAAAACCCTAATGGACTAACAAGAAATAATTGTACCGCATCACAAAACACAGAGACATGAAATTAACAATAACCTGCAGTAAAATTTCTGTTAAAATTAATTAGCGGTAAGGACAGACGATGAAAGATGGGCGCTTGTATGCTACGAGAACAATACTACGCTACCATAAGAAGAAGCAGATCCAGCAGATGGCAACCTTCC
Organism: Porochilus rendahli; assembly: GCA_039654305.1. NCBI lineage: Eukaryota > Metazoa > Chordata > Actinopteri > Siluriformes > Plotosidae > Porochilus > Porochilus rendahli. The sequence continues at coordinate 9,774,226 of JBCNYG010000023.1, read as the reverse complement.
CCAGGCTACCTGCATTATCATAAAGGTACAAAAAAAGATCGCTCCCACCTCCTCCGCACACTCTCCCATGTCAGACATTACCACTAATTCCACTCTTTACACAGACCTCAATGGCACGCTACAGCTATAACCCTCTTACCGCACCACTATGTAATTAGGCTGTCCTTTTAAACTCTCAGCCACTCACTACTCAGGCTAACACTTATTCTGAATTCTCTTAGAGTGCAAGTGTGCGATGGATGTGCATCGTTCCCAGTGGCAGATGCTCAGCTCAACGTACTACTCAATATGAGTACTCTTTTAGGAACACTGAACCTTTCATTGAAGTGAAATGACCATAGAAATGGTGCAAGGCTCGTTAAGAACTGTCTGAATTCACCTAGTGAACTCGACTGGTGGATTGAGAATTTTTTTTACTACAGCCTGACATATTACACTAACTCATGGGAATTGAGAAAACCAACAAGCCATAAAAAAAAAATACAAATACAAAAGTACACACGGTTGCCCACATATTTACAAACCATGATTTTTCTAATGAATAAAAACTCCATCTGGTTGAGGCTATTACAGTAAATAGCCCCCTTGTGGACTTTCTGTTTACATCATCTCTTTTTACAGCCACATGTAATAAACAAGAAGTAAGACCGAGGAAGTGAACTGGTCTGTGATCCGCATTTTAATATCATCTTACCAAATAATCTCTAAAATTCTCTCATGTCTGAAGCATAATGCTAATGGTGACAGATCATCAAATCTACACCAAAGCCTGAAATATTATACACATATACCCCATGGAAATGATTTTCCAAAGTGAAACGTTAATAGAGTGTGTATGTTGATACACACTGAATATAAAAGTAAGCTAATATTAGATTTGCAGTTCATTTTCCCCCATTACAGTAAACAGCTTATGATTCAAGGTATAAAAACATTGCAATAGCTAATAGCTAACACAATCAGTTCAATCTGAAATGCTTATATCTCATTATGGAGATTTCTCACCACACCGTTTTTTGCCAGCAGCCATTAGAGCTCAGGCAACAAAGCAATCTCTTCAAACATTTGTTACATAATTAACCGCATTTTACGTGTGGAATGTCGGCCTGGATTTAGAAAAAAGACATTCCTAATAGTCGCAACTCTTGTGAATGTTGTTCTGAGACACATTTCTTTCGCCTGAAAGCACTGTTGTAAAACCCTGTACAACAAACTGTTCGTGTTTTCATTACACTCCAATCACATTCCGTTCCTCATGAAGTTCTTTTGTCTCACCTCCACCGTGGTGGTCGCTGAAGTACCTGAAGTAGTTTGGACAAGGAATTACCACCAGCTCCCCGACTTTGGCTGACGGCCAGCAGGCGACAATGTCCCACATTCCTTTGCAGCCTGGCAACAGAAAGAGGATTTACCACTCAGTCACAGTGCATCATAATGTCCCTAATGTGCATATAATTGCTGTTTTTTCAGTACAACACACCCGATGGAGAGGTACAGGTGTTTCACAGGACATAATGTTTTTCTATTTTATTTTAGCTTTTAAACCTTATCAAAATGTTGCATTTTTTTAGGTCTTAATGTACACCTTTTGCCTGTACATCAGTTTTGTGGATGTGAGCTTAGAAACAGAAATTGGGATTAATCGATGTCCACAAGTGAGAATCAAAGCATGTTTTTTTTTTCCATCACTGCTCACAAAACACTAGAAATTGTGCTTTGAGTTCTGCAAATCTCAAAGCTATCTCTAACAGGACTGAAAGTATACATCTACCTCTTCAAACCACTCAGTAAGATGAGGGTGGACGCTGAATCCCCCTATGCTTCCTGTTATCTTCCTACAATGCGAACATGACTTTCACTTCAGAAAAATGGAATTCACACTGGTTTGTCATTATAAAGAATGAGTCACAGGAATACAAATCATTTCAGAGCTGAAAGAAACTTCTAGATAACCAATGATTTGAACTTTCAGAAGCCCTTGAAGCTGGGTTTGTGGAGGCTGGGGGGGGAAGCTTTTCATCCATCGAACAACACTGAGTCAGAGGACTGAAAGGAAAATGCCCATAGACTAGTACAAGGCTGAAAACCTACAGCTATTGACCTTTAGCATTCCAAGTTTTATACATTACCTGATGTTATATTCCCAGCAGTTTGGTTTTCACATCGTTTCTTCTCCAACTCGATTTCATTTACCATGTCACACCCGACTGCGCTGCTCTGTGTGACAGACAAGAGAATATAAGGCTCCAATATACTGATGATGGAAAACACCTTTGCATTTAATCTACAGGATCTTTATGTCTTGTAATGAAATACAGTTGCCGAAAATGTTTCAAGCTTTGAAGGATACGTAAAAATACGTAAAAATGGAATGAAACCATAAACATAATATTGTGCAATGTCATCGATATACAGTGTCGATCACCACCTACTTCATCTTCATTTCTAACCTATCAGGCATTTCATACTTTCTCAAAGTGGCCTCTTAAAGTTTCACATCTTCAGTGCAAAATCTGCACACTGCTATGCTTCAGGAGGTTTTTTAACAATTCGGGCTTCTTATAGACCCAGCATGAGTGATGAAATGCAGCAAGATGATATAATGCTGTACACAACTAAAGCCCAGTGGAAGGAATGATCAGGGATGACAAATACATAGTGACAGTCACTGGCCCAAAGACTGAATGTCAAAGAGGATGAGAAAGAGCAAGAATAAAAGCAAGTCATGAATGTCAGTGAAGATGATGTGTGTCTTTAAAACAGAAAGATGGAAGCCTCCTGATGAAAGCGTCTGGATCGGTTGTGGGTTTTTTGTTTGTTTTGTTTTTTAAATAAATAAAGACTTCATATTTCAGTATGCATGTTGAACTGGAAATGCTGTTTTCCAGCCTGGGAGTAGTCCATAAAACCAATTTCTGCTCTAAAAAAATATGTGTTCTGGGGCTCAGTTCCACCGCATTGTGTGGAAGCTACATGCTGGGAAACATAATTGGTTCAAATTATCATATAACTTTTTAATTTTATTTTACATGTTAAGAAAAGACTTATTATGTAAACTGATACATGCTGTAAAACCAAACACTGTAATTAGATAGGCAGCTAAAAATTGCTGTTCTTCTAGATAATATAGGGGATTAGAATCCTGCAATTTTGTGTCGTAGCTTCAATAAGAATATATATAAATATATATTTATATATTATGTTCCAGGCGTGCAGATGGATTTGTAATTATAATAAACTGTCTCATTCCAAGCTTACAATATAAACACTCTTCATCTTACATGTGGTTACATTGTGTAAGACATGTAAACACAATAATTATTTTTTTTGTTCTCCAACTTAAAAGATAGTGACACACACACAGAGTATACAATACAACAAATTGACTACATTGCCAAACCAGAAAGCTGGCCTGTGCTTGAGCCGAGCAATGCCAATGACAAACATTATATGCTCAAGGTCACTGTGCCGAGGTCAAAGTTCACACATGCAAATTAGCTAACCCACGTACAGGTTTAGGTCACAGAGAGTGCCCTTGCAAAAGTTAAGAAAGCTGGCTTGTGCATGAGCCGAGCAATGGCCTGGACAAACTTGACTTCAAGGTCACTGTGACAAGGTCAAAGGTCGCATATGCAAATTAGCTACCCCATGCACAGGTGAAAATCAGAGGGAGTGCCTATTCAAAAGTTCAGAAAGCTGGTCTGCGCATGAGCTGAACAATGGTCCGGAAAAATTTAAGTCACACCGCCCACATGTTCAAGGTCACTGTGCGAAGGTCAAAGGTCACATTTGCAAATTAGCTAGCCCACGCACAGGTTTAGGTCACAGGGAGTGCCCATGCAAAAGTTTAGAAAACTGGCTTGTGCATGAGCCAAGCAATTAACCCAGACAAGCTTTAGAGAGAGGGAGTTCCTATGCAAAAGTTCAGAAAGCTGGCCTCTGCATGAGCCGAGCAATGGCCAGGACAAAGTAATGCCTTACGCAGCACGCCAGCTCAGAAAGCAGGATATTTACATTTCTGATAAAACTTGTGCGCTTTCATGTCATGTTCTGATAATTTGCTGAGTTAGACATCACAACCCTTTTATTTTCACATAATTTTCTGCCGGTACCATGATCCAGGTCATTTCCAAACACAGCTTCTTATAATCTGACTCTCAAGACATCTGGAGGAATTGAAATAAATCCTAAAAGCTCTGGATGGTTCCGGAAAAGGCTGGAAAAGTTGTTGCTCTGCAAACGAAAATATTCATTTTAAGGATCTCTTTGGCCTTGCTTTTCAATTTACACTGCACAAGAAATACAGGAGTGCTGTTGGATGACTCAGCGCACTGGACGCTGCTTTTCAGACACCACTACACACACGCACACACACACACGCATACACACACACACACACACAGAGTGTTTTTTTTTATTTCTTTGCCATAGAGCCTTGCATTTACAAGCTCATCGCTCACCAGGGCACTTAATATTCTGCAGTCAGAAGAATCAGACGCCATCACTCATTCTGCGGATCTATTCTCTGAGGACTGGCCCATGGTCATGAAGGCACTAATTAATTACTGCAGAAGATGGCTCACAAACATGGTTTCTACACAAAACACTTAAGCCCTACAAATTAAGCACTGAGTCACTTTAAAATCGGATAAATGTATATGAACAAAAGCATTGATGAAAGACTCAGGATCTTATTCAGTGCATAGGCCATTTTTATAAGCACTCAACATTAATGGAATGCTGTTTACTTACTTTTCTGAGCACCTTAAATCCTATCTCAAAAATATCAAAAGCACTAATACGTCTGATAAACTGAAGCACTAAACTTCAGTCCTTTTTCATTTATGTACCACCTCTAACAATAGGGGCAGTGGTGTCCTGGTGGTTAAGGCATTGCCTTACTGATCCAAAAGTCGAGGGTTCAAGCCCCACTATCATTACCATTGCTGTCTTTTGAAAAGAGTAGGCCATTGGATTGCTGTCAGCGGGTTTCTGCCTTAAGAATTGTCATATTCAAAATTGGTCTCATCCTGGATATAGGTGAAAAATCTTTGACTGGATGTAAAGTAATCACTCACTCACCAACTCATTCGCCTCAAATGATATACCAAGATTAAAATGTGCATCACTTCGAGTAATTTCCTTAGTTATTATGGGTGAAAAGTTAAAGTTGCCCTGCTGCAGCTGGAACAGATTTCAACAGAACCTGTTAGAAATTATTAAATACCCAGTGTTCCGCTGTTTTTTATTTTTATTTATTTATTTTTTAACCAGGCAGTAGATTGTATCCTTTACACAAGGGGTCTCAAACTCAATTTTCCTGGGGGCCGCTGAAGACAGGGTCTGGGTGAGGCAGGGCCGCATCAGGTTTTCCACAAGAAAAGCTTTGTTTTTAAATTTTCTATCTTCTCAAATCTCTTTATTTTTATTTTTTAAAACAAAATAAGAAATAAATAAACAAATTAGTAATTAATTAAAAAATACAACAATCAATCAGTAATAAATAAATAAAATAATAATTATCTTAATAATAATAATTAGATTTCTTTGGTCAGCGACTATATGAGGTTTCTTCAGTCTTCTATATCTGCTGTATTCAGATTCAAATGTCTGTATTAACAGTTCTTTAACCTTTAACCTTCTTCTGAAAATGAATTGTCCTAAACATGAATGGAACATTGAAGAACATGAACTGTTCTTCTGAACATGACTTCACTTGCCTTGAAATTTCAATCATGTGTTTAGCTGATGCACGGAGAGTTTCATTTCTGCTTCCTTTTTCTTGTAACCGCAGCACGGCGGTTGGCGGATAAAAGGCTGGTAGCAGTCTCCTTTGTTTTTACGCTCGACGCTCATGTCTTTCATGATGACATGAACACCATGGCATTTGTAGATGGTAGAAAGTACCTGGACAGCGAGAACAAAGAAGGCGACACTATAACTGGTCCGGGTTACCGGGGACTCTTATTGCCTATGTGACTGCACACCACATTAGGTTGCATTGAGTTCCTTACTTTTCTTTTATCCCTCCAAGTGCATCACTTTGATTTATTTTGTCAGCGAGAGAGAAAGCCCTCATATTAACTCTCTAAGTGCCATTGAAGTGTGTTTTTAAATAAATATTTATTTATATATACGTATATATACGTATAATGTCCCGCTTTGGCAGCAACTTAAATTTTTTTTATTTTTTTTATTTTAAAGTGTTGTGAACGCAGCACGTTTGGACGTATGTCCACGTGAGTCCAATAGAAACAAGGCAGCCAGCCAGGCATGGAAGAAAACTCTCCATGGCAACACTGCTGTAACTTTTACTCAGTGAGAAATGTTTCTCAGCTTGCATTAAACCCGGTCGATGTCCCACCTCCAAAAGCCAAATACACCACCATGATTGGTAGGTTCATTCAGCTCTGTGCACAACACTGTAAAGTGGCAAACATATCAAGCTCGTGGGCCGCAGTAACATTAACCTTTCATATTAATGCGAGGGCAACAATCTATCATCCTGCGGGCCGCAATTGGCCCGCATGCCGCGAGTTTGAGACCCCTGCATTACACATTATGTTCAAACATTTTGAATCAGCAATTACAATCACAGCCTTAACTGCAATGTAATAATGACTGCTCACTTAATGAGGATTTTAGCGTATAATCACTGTTTATATGCATTTATCTGTTTCATTCATTTTTAGGTGAAAAGTTATGATTCTGCTGCCAATCAGACCATATAACCAAAATATTTATAGGTTTTAGTACATGTTCATTATTATATGTATACTGTATATTCTCAGTGGAAACATTAAACTTTCTGGCAGTGTTTACAGAAGCTGAAAGAATGCTAACATTGACCGAGACCTGCAAGTATGAACGCAAATGAGCGTGATGAGCCTGATGAAGGCGTCGCTCTAAAAGCAAAGGTTAAACCCAGCTAATTACAGCATGTGTACATGAGGAGTGGGAGGAGAACTGATAAACACTGCCGCTGTCCACTCCTTTATCTTTGATGCCTCATTTCGGTGCTGCAGAGACACTCAGCCTCATTTGGCTCTGACATACTTGAGTGAGAGAGACAGAGACAGAGAGAAAGAAAGGACATGACATCCTGGAGCCAATCACGCAGTTATTTTACTGTAGGGAACAACATATGTCATCCAGATGTCCTTTTACAGTATTTATCCAACTGCTAAAACTGCAAAAGCTAATCATAAAATTAGTCATTTGAACCTTTACTCAGATCTACTGATGTTTAAAATTTGACAGGTGCAATCTCACTTTAAAAGGAGTATGCTCTACAAGGAAAATGTAGTAATATCTATAAAACAACAAGAAGCATGTATTCCAATTCCAAGACCATATGGAGTGACATTTCACTGAATAATCCTTTGTAAAAAGTTAGAATGCTACTGAATCTATATGTTACTACAATCTCACATATAATGAAAAGGACAGCAATTGAAATCCTTTAAACCTGGTCACACTTTGTTCAAACAGCACAATATTTGCTATAACATCTAGAGTTTTTTTCTGAAAATATCTGAGTATTTTTCATCTCCACTTTTAGGCATGTTCAGAGATTGACAGATACAATTCATGTAATCCACCATGGCTTTGACCATCATTTAGAAGCACTGACTACATCTTCTGTCACATTCGGTGTCCCACAGACATGTCTGTAACTTTTTACACACTGTATACTGAGAGTTCACTGCCATTTACATGTAGTCCATCGTTGATGACCTCATAAGCTAAACATCCTGAGCTGTGTTGGTGTCAAGTCCATGTATAGGATGGTTTGTTAACAAAGAACTTTGAGATTATACCATGCAGCTGTTTAAGTGCCCTTCATGTTAATAGCCTTAACACGACACAGAAAAATGTTAACAGAGGAGGCCTGACAGAGGAATGCAGTGAGGTGGGGTTGATCATGTAAAGAAAGTGATATGAGAGAGAAGGTAGAGAGAGTGTGACTTCGGAATACGTGGTGTAGAGGTAGCAGGAAGCAGGAAGATAGCAGGAAGAGTCAAAAAAAGACCACCTTAATCCAAAGTAAAGTATTGTGCAAATGTTTTCTCCAAATGCAAAGTAAAATGATAAAGCAAAAATGCATTGTGTTTACCTAATAATAATTAAATTTCCAGATGAGAGAAACTTATAACAGCGAAGAGGAATAGAACCTGGAGTCCAATGATCAAGAAACACATATGAGTGTTATGGTCAAGTGTCCATAAGGTTTTGTCCATAGAGTGTATGTTAGGCAGTACAACTGAAAAGTTTGGGGTTGTTGTTTTTTGTATTTTTGAAACACTTCACAAGGCAAAACAAAGCAACATTTAACAAATGGTATTAGAGACGCTGTACACCTTCTTCTACACATGAGAGCACACTAACATTTACATACCTTCACTTCACCTGACAGGTGAGACAGTAATGCCATGCATTCAAGCCAGACAACACATCCCATTTTATATTTAAACATGATTTAAAAGATCAGATTAATATGTCCTCTGACTCTATTAAAGATATTGATTTCCTTTTTATTACAGTTTCAGACTGAAACATTATGGAGAGACACATTATGTCTGTAGGCCGGTGGATGTGATACAGAATCCAAAACAGTGTATGTAAAAACCTGTGAGGTTTACAATAAGTGTCCTTCTCAAGAGTGCAACAAGAAGAACTGACTGTCTTAATTTAAAATAAAATGCCTCACCATAAAAGCCCACTCACTATTCAATTAAAAAAGTTGAAAATACCAAGCAGAAATCTTGCATCAGATATTAAACTCAGTTTTAACTAATAGGAGAGTTTCCATATGGGAGTATCATCACAATTAGAGGAGTGTTAGTAATAATCATTATAGTGAATAACACTGGAGTGTTCCTGTTGGGAGAAAACTGCTGCTGAAGTAAGCAGAAATTTCAAGCAGTCATTAAATTCGATCATTTTAGAACACAGCATAGAGACAGCTGCTGTATAAGGGTGTGCAAAGTTCCTTATATCAAGGTGGAAGCACACTGCATTAGAGATAAGGCTGCATTGCAATGCACAAATGGGCTGGCATGCAACAGGGAAATGTGTGATTGAACAGACTGTGTGAACACCAGAGATACCAAACTGTGTCTAATAGAATTAAAATGTATGGAGAGAATGTTAATCACTTTTTCTTTGCATGATTTCCTGAAATTATCTATACCTGTGAAGTGATCAACAACTCCAGTCCACAATGACTGACACAACACAAACATGTAAAGAGCTGCCATGAGCTCTCACGAGACAGAAGGGCGGCATACACTCCCCTGTCACTCACAGTGATCACAATCTAATCCATGGGTGACTGTGAGTTCATTCCTACAAAGGGGGCAGATAGCGCTTTTCCTCTGAGTGTGTTGGGCTGCGCGGCAGTTCGTGAAGAGGCGGTGGCAGCATCTCATGTCACGGAGGGGGCAGACCCCTCCTTCGGTGGAGGATGCTGTATGTCTTAGGGAGGCAACACTTGACGTGTGGGAATAGGATACGACTAAAATTTAGCTTTAGATTTAAAATTTAGGTTAGCACGTTTGCCTCAAGGTCCCAGGCTTGGGGCATTTCTGTGTGGAGTTGACATGTTCTCCCCTGCTTGCGTGGTTTCCTCTGGGTACTCCAGTTTCCTCCCACAGTCCAAAAACATTCACAGTGGGCTAATTGGCCCTAGGTGTAATTGGCTCTGCGATGGCCTGGTGGGCTGTTCAGGAAGAAAGAATATAGGCTACATCTTGTCACATTATTTAAAACACACTACGATTATGGTTCATGCTTTAAATCTCCACACACCCTGGGCTCCATTTGCCACTTATACTGGTAGATTATATGATTCCAGAAATTTCTGTGCACTACTTGTTTTTCTGTAATGATTCATAACACAATCGTAGGACACTAGGCTTGTTCTGTTGGTTTCTAGAAATATTTGTAAGAATACTGTCACCCATCAACAAGAAAATTCTGTTCCGCACGCACACCACAGTGCAAAAAATAGTGAAAGAAACACATTATTACTGTAAAAAATAATAAGGTTATTTTTATAAGAAAATATGAAATTATAACAAAAATAGAACAGAATGAGAAATGAGGACATGTAGAAATGTAGAAGATTATTTTCATAATTATGTCGCCGCTTTTATTATTCTTCTTCCATCGCACTTAATGCAGCCCGAATGGCAAAGTTCACCCACAGTGTCTCGGCGCCGTGAAGTGTACTATTAATTTTATAGGCGTTTCGCGTTACCATGGTGACACAATTAGCCAAAAACCACTCCAAAAATCCCACTGAAATGAATGGGGATTCTCCCATAATTTTCATTCTGCACCAATATATTTTATATCAAAACGGAGCAAAATGTATGCTGGTTCTAACCACTTTCGAGTCGACAGCACTTGTAGAAGTTAAATGGCGAGCCCCTTACTCACAGCTGTACTGGGAAATTCTACAAAGAGGTCAATGCAAAATAGAGCTTCTTAAAATAATTTAAAATCATTATGAGGGTCTTGTGACTCCTTAAGCACCTTTTCAGTACAGCTAAATAATTTATATCACCGCGTTCAGCAAATTCTTGGCTCTCAAATTCTGTCAACCTCATTGTAATGGAAAATCGCAGTGAGGATGATCAGTGAGGCAGATGGAATATGTTACAGAATAATTTAATTGCTATTATATATGCTATAATAATTTAATGGCTATTTAATTGGTGCTTTGAGTTGGCTACTCTACTCTTTAAAAGGTAAAAAAAATAAAAATAAATAAATAATAATGTTTTTAAAATATAATTATTTATTTACATATTTATATTTTTTATACACATATATACACGAACACCCACACCCACACACACACACACATATATATATATATATATATATATATATACACTTAAAAGGTCCAGCATTACATAC
>JBCNYG010000023.1:9725271-9747143 GCA_039654305.1 Porochilus rendahli | reverse complement strand
ATGTGACCCTCAAGACATCCAACTAAACAACCAGAAAGAACCAGTTTCCTGCAGGCCTCCCTCAGTATGTGCTGTAATTATTATGCATGTCTCTGTGAATGCATCCCATTCAGAGTGTATTCCCACTTCATGCCCTGTGTTTGTGGGAATCACCATGACCTAGGATAAAATGCTTACTGAAAATGCATGAATAAATGAAAAAAATCAAATATGCACAGAATTATTGGGGGTTTTGTAACAGACACCAATCAGTTTCTCCACACCTTGAAGGATTTGGCTGGGGTTTTCACCTTGGTGTCTCACTAATCGCTGAGAAATTACATCTGCCTCTTTGGAAGGAAGAGGGAAAGCTGCTTCCAATAACATATTCATGCCACGTGGGAAATGGTGCAGGTGCAGGATGATACTACTAGTTTGTGCATACATTAATGTCATGTTTTAGTCTGCATCAAGCTGTGCATAGAAATCATAGCAACCTATTTTGGAAAATGCCACTTTACTAAGATCCATTATTAAAATATTCTTCTGTATTCTGAGAGAAAGCAGGATGATGTACTAAAAGGGTCATTCTCATAGAAATGCATATTTTATATCCCACTCTTTTTGTACCCGATTAATTTTTTTAAGATTCCAATTTTTTTCGTTTTGAATCAATAACATGATATAATCACACCCAAATGTATGTAAAAATTTTTTTTTAATTAATTAATAAAAAGCAACACCTATCTTAACGTTAGTTATGTGCACAAATGCTGAATTAACAATGTTCTGTGTCCCCAAAACCCTTGTCACTACTTTTGCATCAGTTCTCCAGTTTTTAAATTGGATTTGTTCAGATCTGTTCTGATATAAAAGTACCTTCATGTGCTGACAGAAAATTAAAGACAGAAAATTAATACATTTGGCGTTTCGAGCATATGAAGTTATGTCCCTGAGAACTTTGTCGACTCTGTTAAAATCCTGTGTTAATATTGCTGTCATTTATGATTTAAAAAAGCTGGTGCTTTAAAACTTTCCACCAATATATTCTGTACCGTAGTGTTTATTTGTAGATATTTTGTACGTATTACTGTGAAAACTATTCTTTGGGAAGGTGCAATTAGAAATTATACACTTTCATGAGAATGACCCAAAAATAGCCATGATATAACATTAACATCCTGACACACACACACACAAACACAAACACTAGTAGTCGTGTTTTGCTTCATAAGCTAGAGCCAGAAGTGCTACTCTTAAAGGAAAATAGCTTGAATGCACAACCCCTTTAGGCTACTCTTTAAATGATCCATCAGCTTTTTATAACTTTTCACACTACTGAGACCACTGCCTCATAAACAAAAATTCAAAAGCTGCACTGGATATTTTACATTATTATTATTTTTTTTAACTCTGGCACAAAACAAAGAACAGCTGTTGCTCAACTGCACTTAAGACACAAGTATCCATCATTCTGGTTTAGACACACCAAAGTAAAATACTCACACACACACACACACACACACACAGCTATTTCATCCTCCAGGAATCAACTGCGGCACACAGGATGTCTGTAATGCTTATTTCTGGCAGCCATTTTATTTGCAGTAGACACACACGATTTTGAGCTTAGAAGCCAATCAGGTAACCATAATAAAGTGAGTTTATTTACACAAATATGGCACAGGAATGGCGGGCCACACAGGAGGCATTGTTAACCATGCAGGACAGGAAGCTGCACTTGTTCCTGCTGTGACAGTGCTAACTGCACTCTGAAATGGACAGCCAGAAGCAAATGGACATTTCTGCATTTAAACAGATGAACTGGTGTCATCTAACTGTTTGCTAACCATAATCAATTCTATGGGCTTGTTTCCAAAACCTGCAAGGGTCACTTTAGTACACTAAATATTTACTCACCATTCAACTAATCATTTCATAACAGAAAAAAAAACATTAAAGATAATCAAATTATTATTTGCGCAAATGAAACTCATTCAGTGCAGTTTATATTCATCATGTTTTAAAGATGATCATTCTCCAGATAGTGGCCATCATCAGCTCTACATTCTTATAGGCGATTTCTGATGGCTGACATGGCCGGCATGTCAGGTAGAACAGCGGCGATCTCCTGCTGAATAGAAAAGAATTTTAAGAGTTTGGGGTTAATGAGTGTAGACTTGTGATTTAGCCCCACAGAAAAAATCAACAGGGGTGAGGTCAGGAAAACGTCCACACATTGAGATCTCCTGATCTGGAAATATTAACCTCAGCACTTCCAATCATCTCCGAGGTGGGATCTTCTGTGTATGCTTATGCTCCTCTTGCTGAAACCACACATCGAATTCTTTAAGCTCAAGGTGTTCAAGTTGGGGTTGAATGAATTTTCACATGTGTAAGCTTTAGTTTTATTATTAATTTATTTGAAATGGGGTTTTAAGGGGGAATCACCCTGTATTTGTGATATGGCAGAACGATTTGATAATCATTTTCATATCCTGATATATTTATTGTGTTCTGATAGAATGTGTACTCTCATAGTACAGGTCATGAATAATATATAATGTGAACATGCAACAGTGTAATAACTATCAGTATCACTAAAGCCTGCAGTGTCACAGGTGCTATGATGATCAAATCAAGCTTGTATTAGGACATAAGGTGCCCATAGTGTACTTCCAGATAAGGCTTATGGTCCTTAGTTTTTTTAAAGATAGGTCTCAAGCACCAACAAACGCCCCTTCTTTGTATTCTCTTCTTGTTCTACATCCCCATTCCAATACTGTTTTGGATTTACATTTTCATTTGTATAAACATGAAATGCTCTATGTGTTCCTCACTGGAGATTTGTCCAAGGCTACTCAATAAACATGCAATAAACATGATGGCTCCATGGAAGAGGCTTTCAGTTCGGCTAGAGCTTGATGCCTGGTTTTAACCTTTCTTTTTACCGTATTATCGATTATTTTATCAATTGTTCTTATTGGATGCTTCTACTATTTTTGTTTTCTTTATTTTAATTATTTGCCCACTGTTGCCTTATTAAGTTTTATCTTTCTGAGTTGGTTTGCTATTTTACAGCATTTTGGTGCAACTTTGTTGTTATAACTAAAGTTGACATTGCTCCCGCCATAGGTATAAACGGCTCTTTCTAAGCTAACGAGAACATTTCACAATGAGCATTAAATGATTTGTAGTTACAGGTAATTATACACTAATAGAAACAAACATGAATATAGTAGATGTACTATAATGTATATTTATATTAGACCCCTCGAAATTCTACATACTCACTCTCTCACTCATTTGCCGAACCACTTAATCCTACTGGGGTCGCAGGAAGACTGGTGCATATCTCAGCTAACAGTGGGCAAAGGTGGGGTACACCCTGAACAGCTCGCCAGACCATCATGGCAACATACACAGAATCATTAAAACTCACACCTAGGATCAATTTGTAAAAGAAATTTAAAAAAATAAGAGGAAAGCAGAGTTCTCCACATGCTTGTGTGGGTTTCCTCCCTCAGTCCAAAGACATGCACAGTAGGTTAATAGTCCCAAATTGCCACTAGGTGTGAGTGTAAAGGTTTGTGTGTGTTGGCCCTGCAGTGGTATTGCGAGTTGATTACAATGTACCCCGTCTTCACCCAGTGTTGGCTGAGATAGGCTCCAGCCTCAAGCCAAGTAGAATTAAGCAGTTTAGTAAATGAATCAGTGAGTGACTGACCTATACTTATACATTTTGATCAGCCTTGTTAAAAGAGTAATTCCATGTATGTGAGTTATTCTGTTTATTTTTATTGCCATTTGTGTCATGAAATTTACATGACAAGTGCTACAAACTCTAGAGGCCCAAACACAGTCAACCTTTTACAACTGTAGACTTGTGATAAACATTTACGCTGGCACTTACATGGATACACATGGTAGACAATACCTCCCTGCTCTGGGATTGATGGTTAATGTTTTAGATAGCAGTGGCTCGTGAGCAGTGATTTTGATGGGGAAGGATAATGATAATTTGGGATTCTTTTCATGATTCGACTACCATTCCAAATTTATTGAATAGCCCTGACCTAGACGTACCAAAATCAAATAATCTCTGGGACACAGGTAGGGTGGTGCTCCCACCAAGTTTGGTGAAAATCCTTGTATCGGTGTGGTCAGAATTTTGTTTGACAAACAAACAAACAGCCAGACCAACACAAACCCCAGTGATTACAATTCCTCTGCCAGGAATTCGTAGAGGCAAAAAAATTATAAATCAAGCATCATCTTTAAAGCAATTCTGAAATCATGCAGGTTTAAAGTGTAAAACCATTACTGCATGCAAACGTTTTGTTATGTAGGCTTTTTGTTATGTAGGCTCCAGCAGTCATTCAGGGATTTCCCACCTTTAAAAAGACCCCGGCTGCAAATGATTAAGAGCCCTCGCGCACCGTATCTATTTGATCTTGAATTTTCTTTACACAGTAGGGCAAAGCTTGTTTGATCCCTCCTGAGCTTTAAAGTCATTGTCTCTGCTTTACATTGTGTAGTATAGTAGTTAGAATGCTTTGAAATTTCCAGCTTTTCACTGAGGTTAAACATTTGTCCTTCTGCTCATCATAAAACCTCCAGATTATGGAGATCTGAGATGACTCTGATCTGTATTACCACCCCAGGTTTGATTAAGGTTGGATATGGTCAGGACTCTGAGGTTCACAAGCAGAGGCGCCGTGAGATTGAGAGAACAGGCAGCCAGCAGGAAGGTATGAACAGCCTGCTCACTTAAAAAGCAACCCATTTTTATGGCTTTTAAATTAGCATTCAAATCCTTGAAAAAAAGTCTATTTTACCAGTGATGTGATAAAGGTTGAAGGAATCACAACACATTAATACTTCACCACCTGCTGTTGAGATCCCTTTGGATAACATATAACCCTCCGGATCAGCCAATTAGAAACACTCTCTAACATTTTAACCACAGTTGCCTTTTATAGATAATAAGATGGCAGGGATTGTGTGAGACCTCAGGCTGAGAGTGAGCTACATTTTTCTGCAATTACTGTAGACAAGAAAATGTTTTTCACTGATCTTTCAGAAGTGTAAGCATATATAGTTTGAGAAGGCAATCTTTAGGATCGACCAAAAAAAAAGCTTGCTGTTTGCAGGCCCATAAATAACATAATGGTGGGGTTGGGCAAACACAAGAGTTTGTATCAACCCAATAGTTTCCCAAGCCATTAGTCTATTAGGTCTGCTCTTGATAAACTGAGTGTCATTCAGGGACAATTTAAAGAGCAACAACTTTACCATTTTTGTAAGACTTCTTGATGAGAATTATACCTTTATCTCTCTACCTCACAAAAATAGTGGCAGTGACACAGGCAGTTGAGTTTAAAACTGAGGAGCCTTTGGGCAAAAATCACCCAACAATTAAACGTTGTCAATATTCCTAAAATAGGGTCTTCATTATCTTTTCATACGCATTCCTCACACTGAGTTCTTCAATAAATTTGCCAGCGTAGTTGGTGAGGCTTCTTGTAAGCAAGAATAACTAAGAAAATTTGCAACTAGAGAGTGCTCAGAGAGTGCAAAGTAATTCTGGCAGACAGCATGGATAATGCAGCATGTGGGACAGCATGTCTCTATGTGGGTGCTGGTTTTAATTACCATGTGCTCATTTTATGACATGTAAGTTCTAGCATGTCTATGTAACTTTGTTTCTGCGATATAAGCAATATTAATTTATTATGTAAAATGTCTCTCTAAATGTTTGTGACCTTACTCTGACCTTGACCTTTGACACGCACATTCTAAAATGAAATCAGGTCAGGAACTCAATTAGGGTAGTTGCCCCACCAAATTTGGAGAAAATCCATGCATGAGTGTGGTCAAGACTTTGTACCACAAACTGACTCATAAATGGCTGTGATTACAACACCAATTTTATAGTGCAGCTAGCACCATAAAATAAACATTGTTTTTTTTTGTTTGTTTGTTTGTTTTTTACATGCAGCTAGGATTTGATGATTATGCACTCAGAATTCCACAGTAAGGTCTTCGTGCATCTCAGATCAATGCACTCACATGACATGGCATGACACTGGTGTCTTAAATTTCACTTCAATTCAAATTCATTTGGCCTCAGTGAGGGTGAAAATGAATGCACCAATAACAATACCCAATAAACAAATTACTGGAAGTACTTTGTACCACAAGCTGAAAGAAAAGATTTGACACACAAAAGACTTTCTCTGCGAATGAAAAATTCACAGTTGGGTTTCAGTCCAAGTGAGTCATCTGCTGCAACAGAGCAGAAAATTTGCTGTCTGAAGGCAATGCTTAAAAAAAAATTCAAGGACACAGCACAGATTTTTAGGGTTTGCTAACCCCAAATGGAACATTGTCATATTTCCTGAAGCTTTTGTGCTAGTGACAGGGTGGATAACTTGTTTACTGCTGCATTTGTGTCACTTGTATTCTGTTGCTCTATATGAAATATAACTGTTTTTTTTCTATTGAGAAAATCCAAATATCCCATATACTACCTGTATTCACTGATTAAAAAAAAAAAAAACTCCCTCTATGCCATATTCAGTCAAGTTCATAATCACGAGTGTCCTCATCAACAAAACAAAACTGCAGTTTTATGTTGAAATGACATGAAAAAAAATCCTACAGTGGCCTTAAATTTGAAGTTTTTCTGTTATACGAGCTGCACCTGATATATGTTAGAAGTGCTGCTAAATTATTATCACGCTTTCAAAGCATCATCTACTGAGGAAAAAAATGTATTATGCTTAATAAGGTATAACAAAACATCTTTTCACTTATGTATAATTTATGTATGCACCCCATTAAAACTAAAGCCTCCACTGCCCCCTTTACACTTTACACATAGTGTGTGCTGCCAGTCTCTTCTCAATTCCACACTGAAATTGAACTTACATTAATAAAGACTCAGGTTTCTGAAATGTTTGATTCTTCCATATCATATACAGTTGATGCCAGGCCAAGAAAAAGCTTTTAAAAGGATTGTGTTTTCGGACAGTAAATGTCACAAGTAAATTCTGAACTACTTCTACATTCCAGTATTTGCAGGTTATGTATGACAGTCTTATTTCAAATCCCTAACCTTCATGCTGACATTTTACTCGTCATCCCCAACCCAGCCTTCTTTAGTTATAAAGTGTATGTTGTTATAAATCACTTAAATGTCATGTCACCTAGCTCATATGCATGTGGATGATCTAGAGGGGTAGACAGAGCTCTTTCAGAGAAACGTTTCAAGACATTTCAGCATGGTGGGAGGTCCATGGCCACCAGTTGTCATGTTGTGGAATGTCACTTACTGATGTTTGTTTAAATTAACTAATCTACGGGAAGTGACAGTGTTTGTATGCGAGCTCGGTATGTGTCCAGCTTTTTAAGCCAATATTATCTGAGGCAAAAATGAACATCTTGCAATGTTAGGGAAAATAATAAGTGCACTACTGTCAGGGCTGTCGTTATAAACGTTTTACCAACGCTTTCTGACTAATCGGACTCAAACATTCAACAGGACTGTGGTATAATTTGTATCTGATAGATATGACCGCTAAAGGATAAAAATAATCTTCAGTAAAGTAGATAATTAAACACCTTTATATGAGCCACATTCTTTTTAATTTGCAATGTAAGTGCAGAATAACAATGAGCATTAAAGTGTCATCACATGCTTATGACATGTAAGACATTATATCAGGGAACTGCAGTTTCTCTTACACTTATTTATATCTGATTTATTCAGACTCACCATGATGTAACATCAGTCCAACATATTTGTAGTATGTTTGCAGAATATTTAAAAGAATTTATAAAGAATTTCCAACAATAGACAAAGGGCAGCAAGGTAGTGTAATGTTTAGCACATCTGTCTCACAGCAAGAAGGTCCTAGGTGCAAATCCCAGACATGGAGAGGGTGTTTCTGTGAGGAGTTTGCATGTTCTCACCGTGCATGTGTGGGGTTCCTCCAGGTACTCCAGTCTCCTCCCACAGTCCAAAGACATGCACATTAGGCTAACTGTCTGTTCCAGATCGCCCCTATGAATGTGAGTGTGAATGGTTGTGAGTGTTGGCTCTGTGGCATTCTGGCAAACTGTTCGGGGTGTGACCCACTTTGGCCCAATGTTGGCTGATATAGGATTATAAGCAAGGATTAAATGGTTTGGCAAATGAGTGAGATTGAGTGAAAATTCAGAAGGGAATTCAGGAGATGGAGCCATCCCACAGCTTTAATAGGCACAAAATACGAATCAATGTGTCATATGTTCTCAACTTTGATATTGATAAAATGTGATCTAAATAAATCATTCATTTCATTAGTTTGCTCATTCACTTAATTTTTTCAGCCCATCCTTACTGCGCATAATCTGTACTTTGTAAATTACTCCGAAAATCAGAGGGGAATTTTTTGACTACGAATCAATATCTTATTCCATTCTGACTTAGAAGTTATAATATCTTATTGCAGTTATAGAGTGCTGTTTTTAGAAGATAGATCGAAGAAGAATTGCCTCTGTGATTCTTTCAGCTTAGGACACATGCGGAAGAAGAGGATAGCACCATGGCAGTGGCTGCAAGCTGTTATCATGAGGCAGAAGAGGTGACTGCATGTTTAATTTATATAGTTCTTAGTTGCATTTCAGTGTGACAGGATACATGACTAATTGTGCTCTACAAAGCGCTAGCAAATACAAATCATAAGGGAAACTTATAACTCCAGTATGATTCTGGTTTAAAGAATCACGAATCACTGCAGTCAGTGGCGTAGTGGTTAGCATGTCCGCCTCACAGCAAGAAGGGCTGGGTTTGATTTCCTGCTTGGGCGTTTTGTTTGCCTGTTCTTCCCGTACTTGCATGGATTTCCTCCGGGTACTCCGGTTTCCTCTCACATTCGAAAAAAACATGTGCCATAGGCTAATTGGCTGTTCTAAATTGCCCCTAGTGTGGGTGTGAATGGTTGTGTGTGTGTTGCCCTTCAATGGCCTGGTGAGCTGTCCAGGGCGTCAGCCTCCCCATGGCCTTCTTAAGTTAAGGTCAAACTGCTAACTATGCTACGATTAATTATAAATGATAAAAGTGGTTTCATGTGTGCTGGTTTACAAATTTGCACCTGTTAAAAAAAAAAATTACAAATGAAAAAAAACAGAGCATGTACAGTTACCATGACACAGCCCCTTTAAGGATCCCCAAATGTTCTCTAGCCAACTCAGAGATAAAGATCGCAGGAGTTTCCCCTGAAGTCCCAATCCAATTGGATCCAATCTACCTGAAGTCACACACAGCTGGTTGATACATGAGAACTGTAGCTGCTATTCTGCGTACCAGTTCACAAGGTAGCTCACCAGCTCTTGAAAATTTCATCAGAGGTGTCTGGAATACTTATGGTAAAATGCTGGTTGACCCCTTGAAGGCAGAAAGTCATTTACACTGAACTAATTACAGCTATGTAAGACAGAGGCTTTAGCCACCTCATCTAGCAACTAAGTGGGGCTCCTGAGGGACACAAATGCATTAGCCCTGATGATGCCACAGCTGGCGGGCTAACGAGGCAAAAAATATCCATTCTCTTGGGTGTGAGGGATGATGTTCCCTCTCTCCTGTCAATCAGAGAAATGCTAGCCAATGTGTATGCTCATATATGTGGCAAACCAAGCTTTGTTTCATGTCTTATATGCTGCCCTATCAACATGGTCAGGAGTTGAAAAAGCTTGAAGGATGCATTAGCTAGCCTTCACCCTCCATGGTTGGTTGTTGTTGTATAATACAGGACTCTGGTGTCTGGTGTATCGCAAATTAATGGGAGCAAAAAAATATATGATAATTTATAAGTGTTCAGCGTTGAGGCACCCCCGGACTGTCAAACTCCTAAAACAAGCATCCCTGACAAGGAACTTCAATTTTAATTCATCACTGAAAAATGTAAAAGGTAAGTGATATAGCAGTCTGTTTAGAGAGATTAATTTAAATACTTAGTTTGACAGTTATTCTACTTTATTTCTGCTTAAGATACATGATGCATAAGTACTGTAGTAAAGCCAATACTACAGATACACAACATTTCTTAACACCCAATGCTACATTATTAAAAGCTCCAAAACACATCAACCCTGCAGAAGAACCTCATTTCAAGCTCTAAAACACATTAACCCTACAAAGGAACCTCATTTCAAGCTCCAAAACATGAACCCAGCAGAGGAACCTCATTTCAACCTTCCTAAACATACTCTTAAAATGAATATTGTCTCAAACTGCTAAATACATCAGACATTCAGAAGAACCTCATTTCGATCTTGTAAACCATCCCTGCAGAGGAACCTCATTTTAAACTCATAAACCTGTCAAACCTGCAGTGAAGCCTAATTTTAAGCTCTGAAACATATAAACCCTGCAGAGAGACCTCGTGTCAAGCTCCTAAATCCATCAACCAGCAACCCTTAAATGGAGGACTGAATTTGATCATTTTGATGCAAAAGAATTTCTCTCTATGGCAGGGTGAAACAATATTACATCAACACTTATCATGCTCACTCATTTGCCAAACCGCTTAATGCTACCATTCACAAGAAGGCTGGAATCTCAGCCAGCACTGGGTGCCAGACCAGATGGTGCTTACCAGACCATCGTAGGGCAACACACAAACACACAACTCTCACACTTACATTCACACCTGTGGCCAATAAGGGACAGCCAATTAGCCTAATGTGCATGTGTTTGGGCTGTGAGAGGAAACTGGAGAACCCAGAGGAAACCCATGCAAGCACAGAGAGAACATGCAAACTCCACACAGAAACTCCCAAGCCCAGGACTCAAACCTAGGACCTTTTTTGTGTGTGGCGGACGTTCTAACCACTATGTCACTGTGCCACCACACACTATGATCCATATTTTTGTCAAAAGCTCATATAACCCAAAGGTTTATGGAAATCTTTAAAAATGTAACTTCTGTACATATCTTGTTTGTTATACTAAACCTTAATATATTTACATCATTAGTTAAATGTATTGTCCACAATTGAATAAAGTAGAGTTACTGTGTGAAAGGGATGCGTGGACTGTATATCATTACTTAAAGTTATTGTGCCAGAGAATGATATAGTTTATATCAAGTATATCACATCAGCTCAAAAGTCTTTGAAATGCATGTATTTCTAAAATGAGCAATGACTGAATAAGAATGATATAAATCAATTTTCTGACATTGTAAAACTCTTTACAAGAGTAGTTTTGGCTCATATCCCATCATCAAAGAGGCTTTTTCCATTTGGCTATAATGGAGATTTAAATGAGGCTGCTTAGAGAAAAGTGTGTGATTCTCTTCACACCTCACTGCAATGAATCATCCCTATTCTGAGGTATGATTTAGTACTATTGTTACCTGGCATGAACAACAAAATACAACTATAATTGCTGATACCAATATGGAGTTACACCTGTGTCACATTAAGTCCACTGCAATGAGTTGATTCCTCTGACAAAAGATGTTCTAGACAAGCCAGGCTTCTCCTTCACACACAAATGCTCACATACAGATGGGTCGAGTCAATGGCTTTAGGAAATGTTGAGCAGAACAGATTGCATGTATTGTTCATGTCCACAGTATGAGATGTACGTGGGAGTATCTGATCTATCAAAACAGAGATTTCACAAACTGGAGACAATGCATGTGGACTTCCATATGGAAGGGCTGTTTGTGCAGCATGGAGAGAGCTGGAATAAATGCTAGATGTTAGATGAAATCTGTATGAGGTCAGGAATGTGATGGTGTGAAGTGGTTTTGATTGACCACATGCCTGCTGAGAGTCACTTTATGTAACAGATTTTATTATAAGGCTCAGTTAACAAGTACTGGAAATTCAGTAGTGTTAAACATTGTGGTATTGGCTCATGAGTAACCTGATTTCAAGCTTTAAAACCTAATATACAGATTTGGGCACTGCCATTGGCTCCTTTAAAGGCCAAATTAACATCAGCCCTGGTGGAAATAAATTAATAAATCTCCACTGCGTTTTCTGACTACACTCTGGAATGAAAGCAGGAAAAGTTAACACTGAGTTCTTTTCTGCACCTTCTTCATCGCCTGTCTTGTTATTTTAATTTTCTGTTGAACCAGTTCATGTTCCGGGTTCCTGTTTGGTGTTGCTTTGTTTGGCGAAAGTGTCTGCCTGCACAAGTTAGTTTTTTTTTTTTTTTTTTAATTCTGTGCAAGTCTGAGTGGTGATGTATGAGCCTCTTTTTTTGGGTTTCAGTTTCGTTATAAATAAATCTGTTGTTTTTTTTGTGTTTTTTTTACTGCATCCTGTTATCAGCATCAAGTCAGGCATCATCACAGGACAAATAATCCAAGTCATGTTCCATGCCGATGCAGCTTTGCTAAGGAGCTCCGCTATCAACCCTGCAGAGAATCCTTAAGTAACTTTCAGCTTCACAGAACAAACAGACAAAGATAGCTTTAAAAATCATTCCATAATTATGCATTTATGATCAACTGGAATTGGATTGTTTCCATTTGAATGACTTTCCTGCTCATAAATTTTTATTGTCACAAAAACTTTAAATTCTTGGCTGAATTTGTAGTGATAAATAATAACAAATTTACAAACTTATTTGTGTGTTTGTTTTTTCAAATCTGTATTTGTATCTTCTGTGCTTATCAGATGTAAAAGTAAAAAAGCTTTCTATATTCACATAGAAACAAAACCAACATTATTCTTTACAGGTTTATATGTATTTTGTGTAAATGTTGTGTGAATGCTATGAGAAGTCAAAAGCTTGCAGTTGTATTTTAGTGCATTAAACAAAAGTAACAAAACCTCTGGGAAAGGTCCACAACTCCAGAAATGGCATGTGGATGTTAGCTGAAAACCTAGTGCCTAGGCTTGTTATCAGGATGGCTGTCGAGTGGTGACACTTACTGCCATAAAAACTTTGTTATAATGTAAATGTAGCCCATGTGTAAAATACACTATATTATAACCATAGCATTGAAAATAACCTCTTATTTTCGTGTGCATTCCTTACTTCTGTACATTAACTATATTGAAAGGAGGCTATTAGTTGTCAGTCAAGTCAGTTTAATGTCTAAAGAGTGGTGTCCTCGCTGTTGGATATGTTCACCCTTTATAGACAACTCCAGCTTCCAGTCTAAAAGACAGATGCCAATATTGTTTCTATACATGTCACTTATCAAAAGGAGACTAAAGATTTGTCATGGGGGTTCCAAGACACTTGATTTGTCAGGTTTCAGGTCAGATAGCAGGATAAAGTAGGAAGACTTATGGTGGGATTATAATACTGTGAAATAACCAAAAGTAAAAGAAACATGGCGATATCTTAGGTCATTATTTCTAAGGCTCAAAATAACATCAGCATTTTTCCATCCTCTAATTGGTTGGTCAGAGAAAAACTGTATTCTTCCTGCGCAAGGAAAGTAGGATGGATTGTCTTAATTAATAATCAGCACCTCTGGTGATTATGACGTATTTTGTATTTAAATGTTTAATGTTTTTGTCATGTTATTAGATAAATATTGATTCTGAACCCTTTATCAGTGAACCGTTACATTTACGTTTATTACATTTGGCCAAGTGCCAAATTTTCTGACAGCTTTCACCAGTAATCAAAAGTTCAGATCATGGGTTTCTTAGTTTATGCTACTCACCCTTTATATGCAAAATGCCTCTCTCTGTATTGACTCTGCTATATTGCGTTTTTGTATATTACTGATGGTTTATATAACTGCAACATTCATGGTGATATTAAGAGGTGGATTAAGTCTGTTAAGTACTTACTGAAGGCCCAGGTACTAAATGCACAGCCCGCCACAGATATATATGCACATAGTATTAGGTATGGAGCAACTGTGTGCGCACAGTGTCCTCCAGGCTTAATAAAGTATTTTGATTCTGATTAATCTTTTCTTTTTTTTCTTTAATTTAAATACTCATTTTTAGTATTTCAAAATGAAAAGAAGGAGAAAAAGGAGAAAAAGAAAAGAATGATTCTCTAAAGAAATGTGCTTCATAAGTTTAAATCACAACATTCTTGATTGAATTCAAAATAGGAATAAAGGTTTGTCGTTCCACCTCTTTCATGATCGGGTTCAACTTAAATACACCATAACACCTAAATGCTATGACCTGTCACACCTGTGGGAATCAGAAAATATGAGCTGTATATAATTAGTGTAGTGGTAATTCCGGACCCTACATAATTAAAAGATGAGCAAGTGTTAAAAAAGAGAGAGGGGAAAAAACAAAACAGCTACTACCTGAAAATCTTCTCCTCGCACTGAAAAATCACATTAAAGATTTATTTAGAATTTCTCAAGCCGAGTCTGCCACAGATCTGAACAAAGAGCCAACAACTACAGCATATCTTTAGTTCAGTTCAGTAAGGACATGATCCACTATCAACACACTCATTTGGAAGGTGTGAAGCAGAAATCTGGGAAAGAAAATCACCCAGGGCACATGTTTCATTCATTTTATCCTTATGTCCCGTCTGCTCCGGCAGACTGTTTATCTCCCTTTCTTTCCACGCTGGTCTGAAATCTGATAACATCGCTGCTGCAGGATTATGCTGAGTAATATGCTGATATTTTCAGATACATGCTGTGCTGAAGCTGCTGGGGCTAAATTTAGTTCTCTGGAAATGACACGGTGGGAATATTTATGCCTTTGTGTTTCCTTTATCAGCACTACTTCCAGATGTGCTATTTCATCATCATACTGCCGTGGCCTCAGTTGCATGCATTATAGATGACGAACAATGCTTCTGATTCATTTCTTGTTGTATCCAGATCATGGGCAAACACCAGGGTTGTGCGGGTCAGGAAGATTTAGGTAAAAGCGTGCTGCATCAGGTCCCATTTTTTCCTTTCTGCCTTGTTAAGTTGACAAAATGCATGTGCTTGTCTGCTACCCAGCTGTGAATCCTTGGCTTTTTAGGGGCTAGAAAGGATTTTGGAGTGCTATTCTTGGAAACAATGCCGCCAGACTAATGGTCGGACTTAGGCACAAATAAAACAACTATTCTCTTTTCAGGAACAAGGCTAATACTATTCATTCATTCATTTTCTGAACAGTTTAATCCTAATTAGGGTCGTAGTGAGGCTGGTGCCCATCTCAGCCAACTCTGGGCGAGGGCAGAGTACACCCTGGACAGCTCACCAGGCCATCACAAGGCAGAAACACACTGCTTACATGCTGACTTCTTTTCGAAAGTCACAAATGCTTCTTTTACATGGCTCCCTCCAAAGACAGTGAGAGACAGGGCTGGCCATTTGATAACCCAGTTAGCTGCACTGGGGGGGACAGCAGTGAAAACCCAGTGATCCTGGGGCTTGAACCCCTGACTTTTGGATCAGTAATCCATGACTCTTCCACCGGGCCACCTCTGCCCAGGTTAGTACTAGCTATTTGGCAATATACTGGGCAATACTTACCAATGTCATACATCCCAGACTACTGGAGAGTTTCTTTGCATTTCGAAACAGAGCAAAGGTAACACCTGAGGCTCAGTCATCTCACACACATTACTTTTCATCAACTTAGTCAACTCCACACTTAAAGCCTTGTGGCTCTTGTTCAACACAGTAATGAACAGTAGTGTTCCATACTGCACTGCAAGATGTCACCATCACTGCCAGTGAGAACTTCCCTGAACCTTTTACTTTAATTGGCTGCTTGATCACAAAGAGCACAGGATATCGGACGTGCTGTTTAAAGTCTGAGAGGCTCCCAGATCGACCGTTGAACGCATTAGGAACATGGCACCCAGCCAGCAAGCCGAATTTAGCCCTTTTGACAATAAAAATCGACTGCTTGCTTATGGCACAAGGCAAGGACAAGAGAATAATACAATAAATCAAAGATGCTGCTCTTCTTCGGAGAGGTGTACGTGGAAGTTTAAAGTGTACACTCACCATGATATTTATGATCAATTTATTACATAAACATTTAGTCAACAAACCAGTCAGCTGATCATGTGGCTTATAATTCATATTAAATTCTTAAGGTTGAAAGCTTTAAATTATATTTACATCAAACATCAGAATGGGGGAAAAATCTGATCTTGGTGACGGGTATGGTGGTTTGCACCGGATCAACCCGTCTAAGCATTATTAAAATTCCTGATCTCCTTTTCTCACACACCCACAACATTTTAAAAAATAAAACAAATTGAGCAATTCAGCAAATGGAAATGTCTATTTGAAAATTTGAGCTGACTGGAAGGCTATATTATCTCAAATCATTACTTCAAAGATTCACCAAGTGCAAACATAGAATCTGAACCTCCACTGTGGATGAAAAAGTGTAATATACACTTAATACCCTACTTGTAATCCATCCAGATGATTTTCATATCATTTCATCTGTTTACACTTTTCTGGCCCAGTTCCATCTACTTTCTATCTTTCTTCTTTTTCTAAGCAAGTTAAGAAAGAGGAGGCAAGAAAAATATCTCATCAATTATCTCTTAGTGATTGTAATTTTACCTCAAAGGTAGTATACATCTGTAAAAGTTACAAATGACACCATTAAAGAGATTTGTGTGATTATGGATGTCTGGATTTTAAAAAGGTTTATTCTCTCTGGTAGCTGTCTTTTTGCAGTCTTTAGTTATCGGTCCTCAGCTGTACACACTATCGCTTTTTAATTAGTTGCTTTAAAAGTCTGTTAATTGGAACCCATGACTGCACTTGTCAGTGGAATTAAATAAGGCCAGGGACAAATTAAACACTGCCGGAAAAAGAAGAAGTGAGAGATAGTATGGCTGGGTATACTGGACATCTTCAGGGAAACTTTCTAAGCAAGTAATCACCTTATAATTTCATTATAAAGTCAATAAAAATTCTGATTGGGAAGACATTGGATATCATGTTTTCGGGAAATTAGATGACTTTCAGATCATGGCCATGGCTTCTTCAGTAAACAGCTCTAACAAGAGACAATGTCAGGAAGGGTGATCATCCCACTGAGTTTGATTAATTTATGACACAAAATGTGTAAGAACAGTGTTCCTTTAACTGACATTACTTAACCCATTATTTAGCATCACCTCACTGTGACATTAATACACCTAAACCAACATCACCAAGGTAGCAAAGACTTGTTTTCATTTTGGGTATTTTTTTAAACAATAAAGCAAATAAGTGAAATCATCAGCATGTGTGTTAACTGAACTTCATCCCGTTCCCAGGCTTCCACATGAAACAATTGCATTTGTTGTTTATAAGGTTATGATACCACTGATTCTGCCACAGTAAAATTGCCTACATTATGTTATTATACATACAGTATGGCGATTCCAACTGGCAGGTTAGCCTTTAGCTTGCTGCACTGTTTAGCTCTTTTGCAGCTTCCAGTAAAGCATTCAGTGTATTCTTGGCAAAAAAAAAAATACACAGAATATACTTCGGTGAGGTGCTTGCTGATCATTGGAAAACTCTTTTCGCCATGGGAAGGAAAACAAGGCGAAAACTACAAGAGCACTCATGGATGTTAAGAGGCTGGTAGTTTGGGGATAGACAATGAAAACGAATGGAAAAGTAACAGCAGCTGAAAAAAAAATTATGCCATTTCAGTAAAATGCCATAAAATAGATTAATTATTAAACTTGTTTGCTCAGCCTGTACAGAGAAATCTCAGCCTTTGGTCTTTTTGCAGTAGCATTTGGCTCAGTCTGTACTAAAGACCACGGGCTGAGATTTGTCGGCACAGACCTTGCGCATGGCTATTAAGTAGTTTATAATCTACACTCTTATGTGATGTAGCGTCCTCCAATCAAAACACGAGCAACTTTGCTAAGAACTGAGTGTTCTGTTTATCTGAGAGTTATAATAATGTTGAGACTCTATATACATTTAATTTTGCTAGATTACAATACATGTACACAAGAGAGGTAATAAAAGTGCTCCTAGAATACCTCAAACCACTCAATTTTCTGTGGAGAATAAACAGACAGTGAAACACAAAGACAACGTCTATCTGTGTCTTAATGCCCTGAAGACGGCTCAAACCAGTTTGCATTAGTGTGATTTTGTGCTTCTACTAGTAACAATAACAACAGCAATAACAATAACAGGCAACAATTCTATTAATTCACAATACAAATGCCCCAGGTTTCATTGTTGGTGTGGAAAAAACGTCTATAAATAAGCTCCTGCTGGATGCCAGGTCAGATTCTAGTCTTATAGGATGGCAGTATAATGAGCAATGTGCCTGGCAGGTCATGTAGAGCTGCTCTATCATGAGACGTGTGGCATTTGAAAAAATAAAAATAAAAAATGTGCGAGTTTGCTTAACAAGGGAAACATGTGCCACCTTCAATCTCACAGTTTGTTATGCAGGAGATATGCCACAGAGTTTAGGATTGGTTACAGACACACACACACACACACACACACACACACACACACACACACACACACACACACACACACACAAAGATGTTCTGTATATGAATTTGTATATCTCTGGTAGAACAATCAGAATCTTCTTCTTCACTTGGAAATCCCTTGGCTGAATTAAAGTAAATGAATGGTAGTTTTCTAGCTTTTTAATTAAAAAAAGCTTTCCCCCCCTAATAATAATGAAACATTTTACTAATCACCAAGTGTTTCTAAAGAAAGGATGTGTGCACTCAGCTCACACTCAGTGTAGAGCATGCAGATACACATATAATGAAAGCTGTGTTTTTCAGTATGCAATTAGTCGCTGGACTTGGTTAAATGAAAAGCAATCAATTTCACTCTCAATTTCACTCTAAAATCAAAAACAGCCAGCCGAATGTTGGTGCAAAAAAAAAGATTGTTGAGTTTGAAATAAAAAACTGAAAAGAGCTGTTATATAATGAGCTACTCTGATTTCCAAAGACATCTCCAATCTATAATTGAGTGCTTGTACATTCTGTACCTGACTTCCTCGTACCTGAGGATCTGCTGTGCACATGCTCGTTTAGCAGCTGCACCTGTGGCTAGGCATACATCACAGCAGATGCTTGATTCAATGGAGCCAGTGAAGCGGACACTACATCTGTCCGCCAAGTGCTCAGGATCCACAGTTGGAGCCTTGCAAATGAAAGTGACAGCTCAAGTCGGACGTCTCATCACCCTCGGCACATCACAGCACACAAGGAAGCAAACAGATCTCGAGTGGCCATTATCAAACTCTAAGTGCTTGTCCGGTATCAAACACAATAACAATCTAAACACGGCCAGAACCAATTTATCAGGAGGTGCGGCAGAAATCACTTGTTAACAGCTTTGAGAGATTCTGACATGCAATGCCTGTTTCCGTTTGCCGTTAACAAGCAAGTGCAATAAGGAGCGTGACGTTCATACTGGTTCTGAGCAGCAGCTTGTTGCTGACAGATATAGGAAATCAATTGTCACTGGAGCTTTGGAAAAACAGAGATTAGCCCAGAAACTCACTTTCCTTCAGGAGCATCACCTATAGCACAGCGTTAATAATGAAACAATGAGAAGCATGGCAGAACACATGGAAGATGATTATACCTAGAAAAAAAAACCCATTTGTTATGCATGTGCAAGTAGAAAATGTTACATATGCCATGCTGAGAAAATAATACAGGGTCTTAGGTTAACAAATAGACCAAGGGCTCTGTCACGCGTCTTAGAAATCCTACCAAAGGCCAGAAGAAAACCATCCAGTCAAAACATGTACAGACATAGTATCCCCCCTCCATTAATTGCTGTTTGTGATTTTAATTATCCTGAACAACAGAGGCGATGCTTGCTACATTGCCTTGGGATACACAAGCCCTTTTACATTGCCCGCTTTAATGACAGTCCTAAATGTCTACTTTTCATAATTCACAAAATTTATTAAGTGATAAAACAACAAACTATGGACTAGTCCAAACAAATGTAAAATTGTGCATGTGAGACTTTTATAAATCAGCTTTAATTAGTTATGTACAATACACCTTGCTAAGTAATTAGACCCTCTTTAAAAAAAGCAGAGCATTCCTATCATTAAGCTTGCACATCATTACCAGCACATACAACCTTCATAACCTCCAGATTTACATTCACGCCAGCCCTAGTACGAGAACACCATAAAACGAGTACGATTTACAGAGGCTTTCGACACAAAACGATCAGTTCTTCATAACAGATAGCATCCGAAGCCATGCAAGTGTTACAAAATGAGTCATTTGGACGTGGTGATGTAATAAAGAATATTATGCTGTTAAAGGCAGCCTGAATGCTTGTATGTCATTTATTTATGTGAGAAACAGATTTTCTTTGCCGTTCTCACCACGGCTATGGCTTTAAGCACTGGAACAAATGAAATCTATTTACATTAAGGGTCTGCCCCTTTCCTTTGTTTGTTCTCAGATGTGTTGTTTACATCTGATATAGATTTATGTAAACTCTATTTTTTTTTCTCTTTGTGTGGCTAATGTGCTTTTAATGAGTTTCAGGCAGACTGATCTACAGGCAAAGCTGCAGGCTGAGGCTCTAGGGCTAAAGGTAAACAATAATGCACACTTCAGTCAAGGTCAGTTTCATATGATAACATTTACACTTGGGGATGTCAAAGTGCTGCTACTTTGTAAAAATGAGGGCAGGAACTTATAGACCAAGAGCCAACACAAACTGAATCCTTTTAATCTTGCTTCCTGATACCTTTCACTGACACAAAGAAAATTCTCAAGGACGTAACAAGTATTAGGAAAGTAAGAGATATGATCAATAACTCCACTGTCTTTTTTTCCTGAGGAACTATATACCTTTTTATTTTATACCTTATTCCTTTTTTAAGCTGTCAGTATTTGGCAGGGATGGGATACTTGTGTAATTATACAATACTTTGTATTATTTTTGGACAATTTTACTTCATGCAAGTATTACTGAAATTGAACCTTCACACTTCAAAATTTACAGCAGAAAACCCCCCACATTTTTTTTATTCTTACATTTGCATTGTGACCTTTAAAGCTTGTCTTAAAAAGTCCCAATTGATTTTTTTCTCTTTTTTACCTTCTGCAGGAATTATAGATGATTCATACATTAAATTTCCATTTCCTCCTTCGACGACCCACCACTGTATACATCCAACACATTAAGGAAATACTTTTGAATACTCAAGTCGGTTTAAAGCTTTCAATTTAAAAGTTGATCCATTCAGGCTTGTCAAGAAACTCCGGGACCTATGCATCAGTGTCTCTGTTTGCAACTGGATCCTGGAGATTCTCACGGTCAGACCACAGGTTGTGCGGATAGGAAGTGTGACGTCCTCCACTCTGACACTGAGCAACAGTGCCCCCCAGGGATGTGTGCTCAGCCCCCTGCTGTATACCCTGTTCACCCACACACAGGTCCAACACTGTCATCAAATTTGCAGATGACATCACCTCCATCGGCTGTATTTCACACGGAGATGAGTTTGCTTACAGAGCATAGGTGAGAGCCCTGACATCATGGTGCTGGGACAACAACCTGCTGCTCACCTTCAGCAAGACCAAGGATCTCGTTGTTGACTACAGAAGACTGCAAGGTGGAGGGCACACCCCTATCCACATCGAGGGGACAGTGGTGGAGAGAATCAGTTGCTTCAGGTTCCTGGGGATCAACATCAGTGAGGATCTGAGCTGGTAAGATCACATGAGTGTGATCACAAGAACAGCGAGGAGGTTTGCACCCCTGCAACACACTCTTCATGCTTCTACCATCAGACAGATGGTACAGGTGCATACGGACTTGCACCAGCAGATTCAGTGACAATTTCTACCCTCAAGCCATCAAACTACGTAACTGCTGAAATACCAGACATTTTGCACAATTACTGTACTCATTGTAAATGTACACACCATTTATTTATTCTACTGTGTTTAT
>JBCNYG010000023.1:9705260-9723790 GCA_039654305.1 Porochilus rendahli | reverse complement strand
GAGCTGTCCAGGGTGTACCCCGCCCTCGCCCAGAGTCGGCTGAGATAGGCGCCAGCCTCCCCGTGACCCTGATTAGGAATAAGCGGTTCGGAAAATGAATGGATGAATGAAGTTCAAAATGGGGCGTCCTAGTGGGTTTGAAAAATGACAATGTCTGGTTACAGTGATATTGCAGCAATACCTTCCAGAAACACAAGTTGCTTGCCAGGTCTACCATTATCTGCCAGTTTGCAATGAAAACTGTAGCAGTTTTAGTTGGACTGTGGGAGGAAACCAGAGAACGTAAAGAAAACCCTCCAAGCACAGTGTGAACATGTTTTTCAGCTATTTTCTGTATCAGTCTGTCGTATAGTAATTTTTCTGATATCATTTGTATAATGAGCTGGCGAGCTGTCCAGGGTGTACCCCGCCCTCGCTAGCTTCCCCACGTCCCTGATTAGGAATAACGCAGTTTAGAAAATGAATGAATGAATGAATAATTTGTATATAAACCAAGTGCACTGTAGAGAAACAGATATAATAAGTCATATCACCTGTCAGTGACCACAGGTTTTCACCCCCTGGTGTACAAGTCTGTGTTCACAGCGAATACAGCGGAGCAGAGAGCTGGATGAGCGCCTGCATCCCACTGCAGCTACACAGTGAAAGTATTCATCTGTCTCTCCTCCAATCCTCCACGGCTGTATTCATACCTCAAGGTCCATGTTATGCCAACCAGTCTTCACATTTTTCCCAGAGGAAATGTCCACTTAGTTGAGGAAGTTTGAGGTTTCCTGTAATCGCTTTGATTCCCGATCTGGACGAACTCCCACACAGGTCAGAACAACACCAGCATGAGGATTCCATTTAAAAAGTAAAAGACAATACATAACATGTTGTTTATTGGATTATTTCACATATCAGAATACATAGACGCACGCAGTTCATTGGTAAAGAAGACAATATTCTAATGTGACATCACATCACATCATTTATTCCTTTATTCATTAACCATTTTATCCTGCTCTGGGTTGCCGTGGTTCCAGGGACTATGACAGGATCTACGACTGAGGCATCGCGGTCCATCACAGTATAGTGTTTCTTGGAGGGAGACGGAAACTAGAGAGGAAACCCCCATGGATGCAGGGAGAGTGCAACCTAATCTCAGCACTTGCAAACAGGCTGCAATGCACCAATGCTACCTACTGCATCAAAGCTCTAGTTAAAAGAAACACATCTCCTTCAAGTTTCATGTCCTGGATGTGAGCTGGCTCCTTTCTATTCCCCGATCATGCTGTAAGCGTGGTCATAAATCGTGGCGCTACTGTTTTTTTTTTTTTTTTTTTTTTTTCCCTGTTTCCTTCCTCGCTAAGGCACTTTCTCATCCTCCGCCCCCACTGCTTTCATCCACACTGAACTCCCAGCCTTCGCATTCTCTGAAAATGAGAGAACACACTAATCAGTGCTGCCAGCAGTGTAAAACCTAATGCATTATGTTGTTTTGGTTTACCTCTAAGAAGACTCGATTTGAGGAATTGGTTTTCGTCAGGTAATCGATCTCCTGAATTATATTCTTTTCGCTGACCACAGAGTTCTTAATCAGCAGATCAAGTGCTCATTTACAGACAGCAAAACTATTCCCTGAAAACAGATATGCCATTTATATCCATACCAGATGAATGTAAAAGCCAGGAGTAACAAAATGACAAGAGTTACAGGTAGTAACTCAGAAAGGTCACCTGATTTATTTATTATTGTTCCTGAAGTATTTCCAACATAACCTTTGGAATACTCCATAATCAATTGATTGAGTTAACAAACGAGGTTCAAAGGTTAGTTGTTTTTACTGGAACTAGAAATATGCAGACTGGCAGGAGACAGAAACTCAGAGTTTAAAAAAAGGCACTCAGTCTATTCGATATCTGACTCCAGGCAGCCAGTTGGCACTCACTTTAGTGAGGAGATTTATTCATTCCTTCTTCTGCTCTGATCTTTTCTAAGCTTAGCTGTCTCTAAAACGTAGAAAGGCTTCAAGATAAAAGAGAAAACATCAATGACAGACTGCTGCTATCTTTCTGCTACTCAACGCAATAAATGCTAGAATGTGAAACAATGCATCATTGATCAAAAGGGTTTACTCATAACACAACAATATTCAAACATTGAGAACTTTTACATGCTTTTAGCAAAAATTAGGAAATCAATGCACTGAGAGAATATACGCCTTATTACTTAGTGGCAAATGAGCAAAAAAAATAAAAAGGACAAAATATTTGACTCACAAATATATACAAATAAGTTTCAAATTTGTATATAAAATAACTTACAGTAAAAAGAATTTGCAGCTGTTAATGAGCTTTTAGATTTTGGCTAATTGAAAGGTAACATGGCCCAAGCAAAAGAGTTGTCACTTGAAACAATGGAAAGAATCATAAGATTCTTTTAAGCAGAAAATCCACAGAGTTGGGAAAAATATTAATGTCATTGTTCATTTTCTAAACCTCTTATTCCTAATTAGGGTCGTGGGCAGGCTGCCGTCCATCTCAGCCAACTCTGGGAGAGGGCAGAATACACACTGGACAGCTCGCCAGGCCTTCACAGGGCAGAAACACGCTGGGGGCAATCAAAGGCCTATTCTTTTCAAACGACAGCAATGGATTTTTAACATGCCCCAAGACATGGCTGGCCTTTGATAACCCATATCGCTGCACTGGAAGGACAGCAGTGACAACCCAGTGATAGTGAGGCTTGAACCCCCGACCTTGGTATCAGCAAACCAGCAACCTACCACCAGGCCACCACTGCCTTGGAAAAATATGGTGATTAGTCAGCTGTTTTTAAAACTTAGTGCAAGTGCAAACTGAATGGGAAAGGAAACATAGGAGTCGACCCAGGATCAAAGCAACAGGATAAACAAACAAAAAGCAATATGTGGAAACACCCCCTAATATAAAAATAATAATAATAAATACCTCCACTAACACCTAAACAAAAACAAAAACAAAACTAAACAGACTTTCCACTGGGTTAAAGAGAAGCAATCGCAGAGTGTGGAAGAGTGGATTAATGTGATATTCAGTGATGAACCATTCATTCATTCATTCATTCATTCATTCATTCATTCATTCATTCATTTCTGAGCCGCTTATTCCTAATTAGGGTCGCGGGGAGGCTGGCACCCATCTCAGCCATCTCTGGGTGAGGGCGGGGTACACCCTGGACAGCTCGCCAGGCCATCGCAGGGCCATCAGTCACACAACCATTCGCACTCACACTCACCTAGGGGTGATTTGGAACAGCCAATTTGGAACAGCCAATCAGCCAATCAGCCTACTGTGCATGTTTTTGGACTGTGAGAGGAAACCGGAGTACCCGGAGGAAATCCACACAAGCACAGGGAGAACATGCAAACTCCACACAGAAACGCCCAAGCGTTTCGGGAATCGAACCCAGGACCTTCTTGCTGTGAGGCGGAAGTGCTAACCACTACGCCACCGTGCCGCCCGTGATGAATCATGAACATTTATTAGTCAAGACACTGAAATGACGCTGGAACTTTTGTCTGGTACTGTTCTAATGAAAGATATAATGATTGCCTGAAAACAACAAGAATTGATTATATGGCATTGCATGCCAGGACCAGGGGAGATGGCTATCATTTACTCAGCAGTCAGCGTACAGGTGTACATTTACATTTAGGACACTTTTCTTATTCTATTCATAGAAAGTTTTAAGTGGACGACACATTTTTCCATGAAACAAGGTGTGAAAGATTTTCTCCAAGAAAGGCAGATGAACGTAATGACATGGCCTGCAAGTCTATGGTTAACATTAAAGAATTGGTCCATATGGCTCAATCCTGCAAAGACGATCTGTCCATTACTCTCCAACTAGAAACCAGCCAGTGACCAGATTTGGTTGTGCCCATCACTGAGTGGCGATTGGCCGAGTAGTCTCACACATTTCTAATTCTGAGTCAGTCTGTATGTGTCACATGCATGCTTATAGAGGCTTATAGAAGTTCTTCACAGTGAGCAAAGAAGACAAAGCTCCCAATTTGTAACTCATGTAAGGCCAAAGTAAATCATGGGGAGCCACCATGAAAATGTTTGGAACTACTAATTTAGACCATTAAAACACCAACACCCAGCTGAACATAACGAGCTGGAAGAAGTTAAAAAAGGAAAAGCAGCTAAACCTTAAGCTAGCAGAGTTATTTCCATTCCAGCCATCACCGCACTATAATGGCTTTTGAAGAGAAAAGCAGACACTGACAGGAAAGGGGAAAAAAAGGTGGAGTCATTTATTTTATTGTAAAAATGAAATTCTGCTTTTAAAAAAGTCAATTATAGCTGTTTAAAATAAAAACAGAATAGACAAAAATCATGATCAACTGATCACATTCACAAAAAATATATAAAAATAAATCAAAATCAGTGCATCTTGTAGTTATTGATTTACATTAATTAACCTTATGGCAAAATCCATTTTTGGGGCTGATAATTCCATTATTTTTCCAATATATTTGGGGTAAATATGCCACTATTTGGTTAAAAAGCAAAAAAGGTTGAATGAACATTACACTTGCGATTCTCAAATTTTTGGCCAGATGCACCAATAAACCTTGAGCACCCATGATGCTCTCATCAGTTCACTGGTTGTCCTTCCTTGGACCATCTTTAATTAGTACTTATCATTGCATACCAAGAACACCCACAAAAGTTTTATCCATCACACTATGGCCCTTAGCAGTCACTCGGATACTTAAGTTTGCTTATTTTTTCCAACTTCCAACACATCGACTTTGAGAACTGATTATTCACATTGTGCCAAATTTACCAAAACCCTTGGCAAGTGCTACTGGAATGAGTATTTTCTGCATCTGTCAGTGGTCATAATGTTTTCAATGTTATGGCTAATTGGTGTATAGGAATGTGTTTGCTCTAATATTCTACTGTTTCTATGTAACCACAAAGAAAAAGACTTGTATGCTAAACATGTCACATAAAAGGGATTTTAGAAAGAAAAAGGTGGAATTAGATGCATTTTTTGCTACTGTTTTATGGAAAGATAACATTTCTGGAATTAAAACTGCAGTGTGTGCAGCAAAACTGTTACTTTTAAGTAACAGCAGGAACTTGTGCTTCAGGACAGAGGGTTTTGTGCTGTCTTGATATTTTTTTTTTATCATCATTTGTTGCCTTTTTAACGTCATAGGAGAGAAAAATGAAGTGAAACAATGCAAGCGATAAGTTGTTTAGTATGCAGCTAACAAAGAATAAAAAGTATGACGCAAGGAAACCTTGGGGTGTCACATTATAGGAAAATAATTAACTTCACAATTCTTGTTTTTTTTAATTTTCCCTTAACAGCACAACCCCAACAGTCTTCCCAACAATCCCTTGATTATAAGTCCACAAAAGTGGTGAATGCTTAGAAATAGCTTGCTGTTGGGAGGTAGGGAACTTTTATGGAGGAAAAAAACAAAAACAAAAAACAAAAATGGATTTGTAGATACAATAGCAACAATGCCAAGCCATGTAAAATATAAGGGTTTTCTTTTTACAACCCACATGAAATGAATACTGACATATGGTGCTTACCTGAACTGAGGTCCCATAATGCATTTCTCTCTTACATCTGTCCACTGTTAGGTTCAGCAGTCATTTCGACAATGTTTGTCGTGAATAGCATATACAATCCCTAAGCATGCTTAACTTCAGGATAAACAGAGTGCTGAATTTAGCTGACCATAACAGTACTGAATGTCTCTGTATATATAAAGAAGTGTTCCAAAACATCTGTATACTACTATTGAACGCAAACAGCAGTAAATGCATACAACATCTTAATCGAAGTGTCATCAATGTGCATAAAGTCATCACGCAAGAAGATTTTTAAAAGCCACATTTCTTTGACTTATGAAGTTGTATAATGTTAAGGATGTTGTGGAACTGATGCATGATCGAAGACTAATCACAGTTGCTGAAAAAAACTAACAGACTAACAAAAAACGTACGGTCAATGGAACAAACGCCCAGTTCTCAAGCACACAATGTGTACTGCAGTGTTTCAATCACTTCAAATAGAACACATTTTAACACCGATTCATCACTGGTGCATTGTTAGAGATGAATACTAATAAATGTTCATATGCTAAACGAAACAGCAAGAAGCTGCGTGTGATCAGGATTCCTCCAACGCACATTAGCCATTCACCAAATACCCAGAATTTCAGATTTTTAATTTTTTTTTTAAACACCAAGACTAAGGGTGAGATTTATATTATGATACAATGCCCCCTATTGGGAAGTTGATTTATTAGAATTTTGAAGGGACACTTAAATGTACACCTTATATTAAAAACAAGACAACACCTTAAATAACAAGTTTTAAAAAAATCATATTGTCTTTTCAATCTGTAACAGTGTACCATTGATATATACAAGGGAAAAAAAATAGTTGAGGAGTAAAACTGTATTTAAAAGCAAATACTAAGCTTCTGAGTCTTTTCCCAGTTCAAAGTATGACTTAAAATTTTTACATAAAAAAAGCTATATATTTACATCATATTACAACATTGGGATAACAGTGGTACCAAAGGACAAGCTTTAATGCAATGATGTGTCTTCATCATGTCACTTCCTCATGTGATTTGGTAGCATCCTGATATACCACAAAACAGCAGGTTCCTGGAACATGTTTTGAATGCTGTAGGGTTGGCCTAATGAAGGGACAGTAAACAAACAAACAAAAAATCAGTGAAGTAAATAAAAAATTTAATTAATTAATTTTATTTAGTTCCTTACCACAAGGTGTCATGAACGTTTGCCCTGAGTTGTAAACCTTCTTGACCCCTTCAATTTCCACCCCCACACAACTTGATGCTACGTTAAAGACCTTCAATGGAAAAATAAATAAATAAATAAATAAATAAATAAATAGTTTTTAAAAATATATATGTATTTATATACCCACAAATTATATATGTGGTATGAGGAAAAGAATGACTACAATTCCCTGATGAGTGCTTAACCACGAAACAGGCTTGTAGGGATGAAATTGTAGTCATTCTTTTTCCCATAGCACATATTTAACTCTACTTTAAGAATAGTAATTTTTGGTCACACACTCTATGTGCAGTAACCTTCATAATGATTGTGATGTTAATCGGGTGCATTTCAGTGAACAGAACCCAAGTCGTGCACACATGTACACCCCACTTACTGTAATGGCATCAAGATCCATCTGCACAGGTTTTTTCATGTACGAGCCCAATAAAATCTTGCCACTTGAGAATGTGTTGTTCTGAAGGTCAACCATATGACCCATTGCTCTTCCAGCATGGCAGAACCAGTGGAAGTCATCTGGGCTTATACTTTTACAATCTAACAGTAGAAAATGAGCTTCTGTTAATACAACCATCTAATAGAAGTTGTTTAACATGACACAGTAGTAATAATAGTAATAATCTGTTTATATGGCAGTAACCACTGTTTACTCAGAGTAAAATTAATTTCGCATATCAACATCTGAATAAATACTATAAATTTTACCTTTTGAAGTGTTCGGCCATATACGCGCAAACCAAACGCAGAGGTTATCCCAGTCTTCATTATCAAGAACAATGGGCTTTAATGGAGGGCCACAGAAATCACAATCGGACAGAACACGAGGAGTGAAGTGTGTTTGGGAAATTATTGTAGATGATGGCAAATCTGAAATCAGCATATGATAAGTGATAAGTTGGGGTGGGGGTGGGGTACTATCGCCACAAGATGGATGGTTTTAAGAACATGTTTCACGTTAAAATAATTTAACTAATTTTGAAAAAAGTAAAATACAAAACAATCTTAATATAAAGCAATGGTGAGTATGATTGATGAGATTGGGGTAGGGTTTCCACTGAAACTTCAAAACATCATTTGGTTGTTATAATAAGCTCTGATATTAACATGCAAAGCACTTGCAGAGAATGTTGGCGGGTTGGAGGCAACGTTTTCCAGAAATGTTCATCTAAATCAAGCATGCATCCATCACCCCCACCCACCCAACAAACAAAAAGTGAAAAAAAAAACAACAGTATGATTGACTACAGTCTGAGTGCCTCTAATGAATGAACCACAAAATCAGGTTAATTATTTGCCACTTACCATTGGACTCATGCTCTTCATATCGTTCAATTAGTGATGAAGGACCACTTTTGAAAGCGTCACTAAGTCACACACACACACACACACACACACACACAATGAATCTCATTCTAGGCTATTTAATATTATTGTGTACAGGATGTTTTCTTTAAAATGACTCACTATTCCGATGCTCTTTTGGTTCCACTTGATCCTCGAGGATTATTTTTCCTGATAAAAGCACTGGAATCTAAGACGACGTCATTCACACCCACGTCGAAGGTAGCATTGCAGTTAGCCTGCTGCTGATAGTCATTGTGAATGTTCTCGCTAGACTGCTCAGACTGTTCCTCCAGAGAGTGCAGCAGGTTTCTGCGGCCCTTCTGCCAGGTTCTTTGCCCTCTCTCTGAAGAAGGGCCCGCTTTCGCAGAGTCATATATGGCATCGAATGTGGCCAATGATCCTTTGATTGACTTTGGCGTGTTAACCAGTGTCTTTTTAGTTTTTTTCCAGCCATGGCCCACTGACTTTTGTAAACTGACCATTTTATGCAAGCTGTTCTGTGAAGAGTGCATCTGTGGCCTGGATGGATGTGGAGAAGAATTCTGCGAGTACTGGGCGCTTTCAACAACTTCCTGAAACTGTTGAACCTCCCACCAATTCTGTGGTGGTTTTCTCACGCGTTTTTCTGCAGTGCTCTCTGGTGGTGGGTCAGGTAGAGGTGGAGGACATTTTTTAACAGAGCTGCTGCTACTTTCCCGTGTGTAGCTCATATCAAACATCCTTTTACCTCCTGTGAGGAAATATTCCATAAATATTAATTATTTTAATAAAAATTCATGAATACAGATCAGTCCTATTACTGAACCAGTTGCACTATGTGAGAACAGAACAAGGCTATGATTTGTTGCTGAGGTGGGGATAAGTTAAAACAGATCTTCAAAACTAGGTGGTAAAATTATATAGTCAGTATTCAGAATATCCCCACAGTCAAAAACTACGAACACACAATGACCAAATAGCTATAAAGAGGCAATGTGTCGTGTGTATTTACCTGGAGTGACACTGAGCCTTCTACTTGGTGGACTACATGCCACTGGACTGAGCATCCCTGACGCCTCATCATCTCTCGCCTCTTTCTCAAGCTGGTAAACTGGTGTCGTTTCACGCTGCTCTTTAGCTCTTGACTTTTGTCTACCGCTTGATTTTGGAATTTTCTTGGACCTCTTCAGCTTTTTGGCCAGTTCTTGAACAGGAGCAGGATCGTTTTGTATTTCCTGAGAAGCAGGAGCTCTCTCTTCCTCGGTCGAGGCTGTTAATACGGGTTTTTTTCTGCTGGATTTGAGCTCTTGTGGAAGCTGAACTGCGTCTTGTTGCTGCTGCATCATGTTATCATGTTGTGTGAGCCACCATTTCCCAGGTGGCTGTCTCTTTCTCTTGTTGGCTGTGGAAGCATCAGACTCAGGATGAGGGAGATTCTTTATTTCTATGATTTCCTCTCTTTTCTCCATCTTCTTTGGCCTTTTTGGCTGCTTTAAAGCACGTGGTTTAGGCGCAGGCTCTTTATTGGCTTCATTAATAAAAAAATTAATTAACAACAAATATTATTAGCAATCATTTATCCAACAAAGAAAATCTGATATGCAAATAGTATAAACAGAATTACAAATTTTATGCATAGTTTCTGTTCTGTAAGATCTCCAAAGAAAAGCGAAACAAACAGTCCAGAGGTTCTAAATGACTAAACATCATACATTTATATTATATAAATGCAAAAACAATCATTTTCAACAAAAGAAATCACAGATTTTAATAAAAACTGATGAATCATGCCTGTACCTGTACTCATGCACCGGATCTCCGGTTGCTCGTCAGGGTCCAGTGGTGGTTCAGCGTGTATTTGTACATCTGCCACATGCTCTCTCTCTTTAATCTGTTTTTTATTCTTTACCACACACTGATCTTCCACACCCCTAGACTCAGGTGCACCTGCCTTTTGGGCAGATTTTAGTTTCGTGGATTTCTTCTTCACATTTGACACAGCCTCATCTTGGCCCGTAACACTATTACCTG
The DNA here is from genome assembly GCA_039654305.1 of Porochilus rendahli. Taxonomy (NCBI): domain Eukaryota; kingdom Metazoa; phylum Chordata; class Actinopteri; order Siluriformes; family Plotosidae; genus Porochilus; species Porochilus rendahli. The sequence goes on along the minus strand of JBCNYG010000023.1, from coordinate 9,713,606 downwards.
TACGTTTCACAGATTTTCTCGATTTAGCTGTAGGCTTACCAGCTGGAATACTGGCCCCACCATCATTTCCCTTTTGGCCGTCATACTGCTCAGGCTTAGAGCTTTTGCCTTTTGGTCTCTGTTTACCTGTAACCATAAACAAAAAACAAATCCACAAAGACTAAAATAAGAAAAAGCACCATCTATTAATGCAGTGGTCACCAAGTCAAACAAGGCGAGTGTGATAAATATATATGACTGTAGTTTAACGATCCACTGCAGCCGACAACTTATCAACTGCTGGCTTTTATATTCGCTCCCCGGCTGCATTTACATGCCTGGTGCTAATCATTTGGGCAGGTTTGCCACCCAGAACCAACCAAACTACAGGAAGGTAATCCAACATGCCCGCCATGTGAATTTTATTTTTTATTTCCTCTCTAGTATTACGGCACATTGCCGACGTTTGGATCAAAAACCATAATAAAAAATCCTGGATGTAGATCACAAAATGTGTTAAACTATCTATTGATGATAAACTTTTAAGACTATTTCTTTGGTCAGACTGAATAATTTCAGTAATCTTAAGCAACCCCCTGATCCTGTCCTATCAAGTGTAGCAGGTGACAGTGTAATCTCTCATGCATCCTTGATATTGTATAGTGCAGGTGATGATATTATAACTAGCTACAGTCTATTTTCTAAGCATACCAGGTATATCAATGTCTTGATCTTCGTGTGGAGAAAAGCAGCTCTGTTCTCCACCTCCCATGTCTTCATCCTGCCTCTCTTCTGGAGCTGACTGAAGCACGGTGTCTTTGGTGATCTCATCACTAGCCTTTCCACGCTTCTCCGTTGTTTTACTTACAGGTTCATTTCTGTGCTTCTTAGGTTCTTCCACCTGCTTTGGAGAAGCATTCTCTTTCGAACCCGGCTCCACAGACCTGCTCTCTGGCACAGGCTTTTCTTTCGTCTTAGGCTTCCTTGGAATAGTGAAGCGAATGGGACTGGAATCGTCCAGGATCATGAAGTCTTCCTCATGAACATGTGGTGAAGGAGCACGAGTTGGTTGGTTCGGAGGTTCCTGTTTCCTGAAACTAATCATTTAAGGGAATCATTAACTGGCTCAAAGCTCAGGAATTATTCAGGACAATTAAGTATTTTTAAAATCTACAGTTATAATTTTTTATACTTTCGTTATAAGCCTCTTTGCACAAATCACTTGCATGACGTAGAAACTGAAAGTGACTTCGCTACATCAGCATATCATCTATCAAGCAGGGAAAGGAAACGATAGGTGTGGGGGGAAAGGGGCAGGGCTAAAACAAAATTACTAAACTACTGCAAATATCAGTCAAATTAGTTTCACATTAGCTTCATTTTTTATTGGGCATTATAAATAGGCCACAGGGATCCTGATGTTCCTGCCAGCAAGTTTAAAATATAAAAAGTTACTCTGAAGCAAGACCAGGGTGACCCATGTACAGTCTCACCCTATTCGCCCCTGAGGGGGACCCATACACCAAATTCGGTGGTCCTATGATCCGATGTTTCCTTCCAAAGTTATCATACGGATGGAACCCAGTTCTATAGCTCCCACCCACCGCTTAATTTTGGTGCTACAAGTTCACACAACTTGACTGTTGTGACCTTCAAACAAGGTCAAGGGCACTCACATAGTATCCCATATGATGTTCTATCTATTCTACAAAAACAACCAACATTTCATTTCCGAACTCACCCTGATGATTTAGGGTGTAAGGAATTTCTGAGCTTTTTCTGGAATGACTGTTTAACCCCAACGTCCATAGCCACCTTCTGCATCTGTTTGTGAGGCGTCTCCTTTCGAACAGGAAGAATGACTGGAGACAAACTTCGGCTTCCATTCCTAAGAAAAACAAAACAACCACATACTATGAGAAGCACGTTAACCATCTGTTGCAAACAGTTCTGTTTATTTCCAGGCTGAAACTTTTATCCAAAATCCAGCTCTCACTTCTGCAACTCTTCCACAGATCCTGCTGCTGAGGTCTTGCACATTTGCTCTGATGCTTCTGGTGCTCTTAGCAATGTTGTCCTGAACGGGGGGAAAAACGACCAACATGACGTTCAGCATGCACAGATCCTCATATCCATACGTCTACTCTTTAAATTAGTACACTCACCTTGTTACAGTATTATTCTGTTTTGATGGTTTTCCAAACTCTAATCGTGTTGGAGGAGGTGACAACGAGTCACTGTCTCTGTTTTTTTAAATCAATCAATAAATAAATAATGCAGATATTAAACATATTAACATTAACCATCTTCTGCTAACTTCGGCTACCTTACCCTTGAGGAGCATCCATTGAAGAATGTGATGAATGACCCGGATTCATCTGTGGTTTGTTCAAATTAACCACAACTGGCTCATCATCCTCATCGACATTGAAGAGAAGTGGAGAGGTCTTTGGCCTTTCTGCATTCTCTCCAACATCTTTAACAGTGAACAGCTCAATCGGACTGGAGGTCTTGATAGGAGCAATTTCTTCAAACGGGCTTCCTAATGGAAACAAAGAAAAATAAGTGCAGAGGAAAAAGCTGTGTCAAGCAGACAGTCAAAACCCTCATTGTTATGAACCACGTCATGGAAAAAAGATTCTACTACCTTCATCATTTAAATGGTCTGTCTGGACGTCAGCTTCTGCTGCCAAGACAGCTGAACCCTGAAGAGTTAAAAGATTAGACACATCACATCCTGCAGCTGTGACATGAGTTTTATATTTCTGTTTATTTCTCATATTTATTGATGGCTCTGTTATTATTGTTTCCCATTAACTCAAATTTTAAGTTTAGAATGACATGTAAAATGAAAATCGCAATAAAAAATATTTTTATATACATAGGATTTACTTTTTTTTTTTTACTTCAGTGGCTGAGTAGATTCTGCATTCAGCCCATTTCGTGATAGACTCCCCTGGTACCCCCTATCCAATAGAAAAAAACTTGTCCCCGCTCATTGAGCATCCAGCAGGGGATGCTTTAGCAAGAATTTTGATTCGAAAACTGGCAGCATTCCCTCAGTAATTTAGAAATAATTTGCTTTTGCAAAGTCTGAAAATACAAACCACTGTCTGCTGTAAAAGCTGCCATGTAACAGTTTGTCTAAAATCTGATGCAACTAAAGGCATTAGCGCTCCACACAATGATTTCACAAAAAATTGGGTGTCTATAATTATATATATATATATATATAAATAAATATAAAAATAGGGGAACATATCAACTCAATCAGATATATTAACTCAATCAGATGACCACGTCAAATGTATTTACTGAAGTAGCCCCGAGAAATCTTTACATCACTAGACCTGAAACAAGCCGTGCCTCAAACTTTAATAACTAGCTAAGTAAATAAATAAAAATACTTAAAGTAAACATTACATCATTAATTGATATTACAAATTACTGGGGAATTTTGTTTAAAAAATCTTCATGCAGGTATTTAAGACACTTCTCTCTAAAAGGTAATTTTGCTTATTAATTAATTCACATTCTTAGACTTGTTTATTTCATTGATCCTGAAGGAGAAAGTGCAGTGAACAGTTACTAAGCAGCAATCAGAGAACAAATCCAGTTTTAAAACTATTAGGAAATACATTTACTTAATTTCTGTTGATATTGTTAACATTTGCATAAAGTTATTCTTGCATTAAAAAATATGGTGCGGGCTGGGGAAATCTAGGATTTTATTTTTAGGCTATATCACCCAACTCCACCACTCAGTATACATTTAAATAAAATTGAGGATAAATGTTTACAAAAATTAAAATCTCACAGATTTTTATTTAAGTTTTACAAATTATGTTTATTGCAGTCCTCTAATCTCCAGATAACGAGATCCGTGTAAATCATCTGAAGTCAATCAGGTATTTACACAAAGTCAGGTGCATGAGTAGGATACATTTATTACTGAAAAGCTCCAGAGTATTAAATGAGGCTCAGTGTTCACAAAATGAACAACAGCTGCAGAAGATGTAAAATAGCACCAGCCAATTAAACCACAATATTAATTCGACTACATTTCTAAAGTGTGTTTTACAGTGGAAATTGTTACAGACTACGTTATGAATTTAAAAATTTATCGAGCTGTACAAATTCAATCCTCGTGAGGAAGTATGTGGCGACGGTTAAAAAGTAGATCCTGTTTGAATATTAATACTTTGATCACTGCAGTACTTATAAAATGAAGTCACGTCGCAACTAAATCAGAAATCATAGCAACCCACATTAAATTCTCATTATATCATAAATGAATGCACCAGTTAATCGTTCTTACTATGCACCCTGAAATTATATCAAAAATTATCCGTAATACGCTGACTTTACCATTCATGGCCTTCTGCATCACCTGAGGGTTGGGGTGCGAATGTTTTTGTGGAGGTTTCAGCATAATGAAACTCAGCAATAAAGCCTTAACACACCTCAAGGGGACTGTTATCCGACCGGAAAGGTAAAGGTGGCTTATCTCCCCCCTGAAGTGGCGACTGGCCTTTATTTTCCCTGACAGCCCCTGGGTTCCTGGGCAGCGGTGAGAAGATTGGTGTTCCTGGATCAGAATCTATGATAGGACACAGTTTTCACACGGTCACCGACAGCTGCTTGTGAGATTAGATTATCAGAAGACGGAGTGAATCTTGGTTACAGAAAATACTATAAAAACAACCCACATCTATACAACAGATCATGAGCTACACTGGATGGGGGCACAGGGATTTCTTGAGGAAGTCAGCATCTCACAGCATCCCTGGATACAAATGTTACTATGGATACTCTACTGAGTGATGGCGGCACAAAAATCATCACCACAACTTTATTGACTTAACTTACCCAAATCGTCAAATATTTTGTCAAAGTCTTCGATACTAAAGACATCCTTAATCTTCAGTGGATGTGGAGTACTGAAAAAAAAAACAAATACGCAAATACACACGGTTGTTTTTATTTATTTCTCTAACTTATAAGATTTGTGTGATGAGTGTACAACACTGACCTTTCCTCGCACTGGAAGTAACGAAGTTTCTTTTTCGCCCTCCCCTAAAACAACACTAATACAGTCAGCAACCTCGAACCATTCTGCATCAATAACATTACCGCTTACTGAAATTTATTATTTTTAAAGAATCTCATCAGTCAGCTACTGCCATACACCCGAGCTCCTGCATGCACTCTAATACACAGTCCTGAATTTAAACTACTCTTCTTTCCTCCATTGTGGGTTACTGAGACAATGTTTTCAACCAGAGTCAACAAGGCAAACACCACAACTATCTAACCAAACACCCAAAAAAACATTTTCATAAGAACATTTAACGTAACTACTCACCAAGGTCATCATTTTCCGGTCCATTGTAAAAGAAAAGCGTCCGCACTGGTGAACTTTACTCTGTAGGTGAATCCACTCAGCGTAAATTTGCTAGCATAACTTAGCTTAGCAGTGAATACTCATTACTTTCAATATTAACTTCAGTTAGTTGGCATAAGTTGACTGGCTAGTTCGGTTTCAAAAACCGTTCACCACAACATAAAATTTAACATTTCCGTTACATATATGAATAAATAACCGACAAATAACTCGCGAGCGAACGAATAAACGACTGCGAAGCTAACGAGCTAAACGATTACCAATACAAATTGCCCGCGCCCATTTCATTCTTCTTCTGCCTCGCCTCGCGTTGGTATCGGAGTACATTAACAACCGCCATCGCCACCTGGCGGGCATCAATGGAAGTCTCACATTTTAGCCTCCACATGAAATTCCTAAGTGACGCAGTAATGAGGCTCACAGTTATGTTTTAAATGCTCATCTTTATTATTTACCAGAGCTAATGATTGACAAAACATTTTCAAGTGTTCAAAATCACATTAAATCACGAGCAATGTGATTGCAGTTGAGAGGAATTTATGGCAATAGCCTTTTTAAGGGTGAACACTTTCTTGAATTGATTGGAGTGTGTTTTAGTCATGATAAAATTTGAGAAAAAAATTTGTGAGAGGAAATCCAGCTATCAACAAAAGAAAGCACATTCTTGAGACTGAAATGAGAATTATTTCTGTCAGTCACATGAACTGCATAGATTCAGATTGATTTTTCTTTATGTATATTTAAAAGACATAATTTGTATTTTGTAATACAATTTTTAAATTGATCACTAGTCCAGTTCATGCATGGACGTAGATTGAATCTAGAATTTGTGTTTATCAGGTAGGGAGTGAAAAACAAGGCAATCCAATGTGTCTGCTTATGTACAAGTGTTGCATAATAACCAGAAGGGAGGAAAGTTATATAGACAAACATACGCTTATACATAACATGCAGCACAAATAAAAAAAAATTCATTGTGCCTTTGTTACAAGGTTATTAAATGAGGGTAGAAGTCACAGTCACTAAGCCATTTGCAGTTATAAATATACACATTTTTAACAACATAAAAAAGTCAGCTGGGATTGGCTTCAGCTTTCCTGCAGCCTGGACAGATAAGCAGTAGATAATGTATTGGTAGAATTCAGAGCGTTTTTCATGTCTTTATTTGGTCACAAGGTCACTTAAGCTGGCAGGGAATGGCAGACCCTTTATTAATCATTAAATATTCATGTTGTTTTAATTGTTTTGTTATAGTTATTGTTTAAGCTTCCTTTTACAAAAATTGGTCTATGAATTTATGTGTTTAATTGTCAGGTCTTAAATCTCAAATCTTTTTCATTAGGTTTAAAAATATTATAAACAGAACAAAAATGAATATAATATTTTATTTTAAAGATATGGAACTAAAACTCTTTAATTCTATAATACATTTCTGATAATAATACATGTTTACTTTACAGATATTAAGCAGCAAACTACTGAATTAATTAGTATAAAAATTACTAAGTACATAAGAAATGTGTGTTTCAGGGTGTTTACCTGCTCCACAAATCCACACTGAATCACAATATAGATTACCTATTTTTTTATAATAGCAAAAAAAAGAAAGAAAAAAAAGAAAGAAAAAACAGTAATCATTGACTGTTGACATTAAAACTTCATGGGACATTCAGTGTGGTCGTGTGACTGTAGATGGGATGTTTTATATGCCTCCAGATGACCAAACACACTTTAATTACAAAAAGCACACAGGCTAAAGCGAGCAGCAATGCTAAGGAAAACATACACAAAACATCAGTCAAAAAAGAAAGAAAAAGCAGTGTGATATGTTTTATTACATTATTCAGTTCAATTATATTATATTTTGCACTCACCAGTGAATACACTGTTGACTCCCGGAGATGATGCATTAAAATTCTTGGTCATGTTTCCAGATAAGGCAACGATGATAACGGGGTAGACAGTCAGGATGTAGCGTACATGTTTGTCAAGAAAACTGTTCTCCAGTACAAACCTGAAGACAGCACAGTGAATTATTTTCACTATCTTATCTTTTACACATAAAACACACAACCATAAAATACACACAGAACGGCTTAAAGTTTGTGGACTCCTGACCAACACATTCCATTCCAGATTTATTGATGTTTCACTATTATAACATCCACTCTAATAAATACATCTGCAAAAAAAAAAGAAGAAAAAAGAAATAACAGATAAAGCACAGAAATAAATAACAGATTTAAAACAGGAAAAATTACAAATTACTATGATCACCCATAGGTTGGTTATTTTTGCATAAAGGCATGTCCTGTTCTGAAATCTCAGAAATTCAACATAATGGTACCCCTGCCCACACACACACACACACACACACACACACACACACAAATGAATAAAATAAAGAAATAAATATATAAAAAGACTTCAGCAATATCCACTGGGCCTTTGGAAAATAATTGTTACATCTATATCAGTATATACTACAAAGAATAGGAACAATCTGATTGGTCCACTATCTCAGAATTAATAAGCATTATTCCGAGTGGATAATGCTTGCATCAAAAATATGGACACTCTGACACTTGAAACAAGCTGTATAACCATTTTATGCATTAAAATAAAAATATAATCTTTACAAAGAATGGTTCAGATGCTGTTAGCTACACACAGCTGTGTCCCAGCTCAAAGCCCAGAGCTCTCTTCACCTGCCTCAGTGTCATGGTTACAATATCCTAATATAATCTACAGAAATCTAGTTTTAGTTTGCTTTTCATTGTGTCTGAGAGTTTTAGTGTATACAATGTTATAAAGGGATACATAGTTAAAGTAAACAGAGTTAAAGGGACAGCTGCTTGCATGTGCACTCAAGTTCATGATGATGATATAATAAAAATAATAATAATAATAATAATAATAATAATAATAATAATAATAATAATAATAATAATAATAATAATAAT
>JBCNYG010000023.1:9579141-9596321 GCA_039654305.1 Porochilus rendahli | reverse complement strand
CACACACACACACACACACACACACACACACACACACACACACACACACACACATATATATATATATATATATATATCAGCTAATCGCACCTGCTAGTGTGGAGAGCTTTTCCTCTTATGCAGTCGTAATGTGTACATGCTAATTTGCAGTTGGCTGCAGTTTTTATGTTGTGCTCAACCTTTGCACAACTATTTTGCCCAGACTTTAAGCAACATGAGGCAACCCAGCATGGGGCCTCCAGTACTGGCTTGGTGTGTTCCGGGCTTTAGAATCTGTCTCTTCCCTTTTCAATAGAAAAATCACTAAGCCAGTATTTGAGTAAGTAAAATATTGTCAAGTAAACTTTATGTTACTATTTTCAGTGGTTTTATGTTTAAGATGTACCTAAGACGTATGGAAAACCCTGCTGGGTGCCATTACATTTGTCATATGTTTATATTATTGAAAATTAAAGCAAAACAAAAATTCATGAGTTCTGTTCTGAATAATCCAAAATAGAAACACTGAGGAAGAACAACCTTGAGGAAGGACGTTAGAGAAAAGCATGAAATAGGAAGTGAAAGAAAAGATGGAGGGAGGAAGTGCATTAAAGAAAATTAAATCAGACTGAGTTCATTTTTAAAAGGCTTTTATACAGAAAAGCAGCTGGAGGTCTGTTCTGGACATGAAGGAAGATAGTGGAAGAGAGATAAAGCGGAACTAAATGTATCTCACACTTAAGTGTATTTCGTTTTACATTTTCAAACCTATTCAAGGGAACCTCCAAAAATACAGGAAGAACAATGTGAGTAATGGCTGCTGTCTCTATGTGTTTAATACAAAAAGACAGCAATAATATGGCTTTGATTCTTCTTCAGTCACGTGCCGTTTCTTCCTCTGTCCAGCTTTATCAGTCCTTCACTGCAGATTAACCCAGCCATGCTGCTCATCTCTGTTAAGCTTCTGCACACAGTGAGGTCTTGTCAGAGCATCTTATCATTTCCACTAGACATTAATGTGTAAAGTCTGTGTGTTTGTGTATGTTTCCTTTCCCCGATGGCTTTGAAATCAGATGCGTCTTTACACGGCACAGACGTAGAAACAGACACATAAAAGTCATTATTTATTTATCTTTAGTGTCCAGCTGCACAGTCTAAGTGTTAATGTCTGCATTACCAAAGTAATCCCTACTTCATTTCATAACACTTTTGAGCTTTCTTTATGGATGTCATTTCCAGATTATGAGAGTTCCTAAATGCACAACCAATCCCAACCAATCCAATGGGAATCTGACCAATGCAAAAATGCAAACTTTTACAGTGATGTAACTTATTTCCCCACAAAAGTATGGATAAAAGAAAACCTTTATTTCCTCAAGTTTATAAAATTCATAAAGCTTGATTTCAGAGTTTTAGTTCTTGTCTATCCGTGTAACCTGAGCACTAATTGGACCACAGGGGTTCTGCATCAAACCTTTTGCTTTTTAAGAAAAGAACAGGGGTCCATATGGAACAGTTAAAGCTTTGGGAAAGAGGAAAGGGCAAACAGGCAAAAGTACTTACAGCAGTCATTATGCAGTGGGTCTAGTGAATGGTAGAATAGTATTTGAGTATAATTCAGGAGACAGAAACTTTCAAGAGACAAATAAGAGAGACAGAAGACATACCGAGATCAACTGTAATTTGTGCTTGCATGAGTTGTTGAATCAATGATGGAGGCCCATGAGACAATTAGTGGGCTTAATATTGGAGTACTGGCTGCTTGACAAGTATTTGTTTTTACTATTTACACTCACAAGCATTAAAAAAGGATGTGACTCTGTTTGCACTGCATACATTAATGATTGGTTGGTATGTCATTCAAAATGCATGATTTTGCTGTAACAAGCATGCAGCTTCATTATTCACAGTAAACCCAGAAGGTATTTGTATTGAAGTGCTAAATGATGAGCTGTGTGAATCCCTCTGCCTGAGGGTCAATCTCCAACTCATCAAGCGTTAATCAACCCCTGTTGGCTGTAGCAGCATGTGGATGTGGTGTAGCAGCTGATACTTGTGAAAATTTCTCCACCAGAATAGCCTCTACTTTTTTCTTCCACCAAAAGGACATGTATTCACCAACATTTCAGTGCACTGCTCACTTCCTTCTTTTGCTTAAACGTCTGGTTCTGGCATGATAAGGAGTACAGGCCAGTAGGTCTAAGCCATGAAATAACTCATTCATGAAATAACCAAAAATAACTCATGGGAACAGGTGTGCTAATTGGGGGAAAAAGTATTTTGGTGCTTCACTGGACCCTCGGTTCAGACTCAAATAAAAACAGTTGGTTGTTAAAGGAAGAGACTATAAGATTATGAGGTTCCTGTGGCTCAGTGGAACATACACTTCAATCAAAGAAACCACAAAGCTAGAACATAGCAATGTAGCATACATCAAGGAATTATTTAGTTTCTACATTATTGTGATAAAATGTCCCTGTTTATGCCTGCTGTGCTTTCTTGATATTTGTAAAAATGTAAAGTAGATAATACTGTAAGCAGGTCTCACACAGGGGCAGTTCTGACAGCAGTTTAGTGGAGTTGAACAGGTCAGCGCTGTTTTGCGGCACTTCGGTGTGGAACTCTACAGTGTGGAACTGCGCTAAAACACCATCAGAACTGTCCTCATGTGAGGTTTGCTTAAATGACTCAACAATTCATTCCTTTACATTGATGATCACAAACCCCGCTCCTAAAGTTCTACCTCTCTGCAGGTTTTTTTTTGACATGCCTCTTTTAGCTCAGTAAGAACTTCTTAAAGCATTGATTACATGGTCAGGTGGGGCACAATCAGTGCTGGATTTGGAGCCTTCAAGGCTGTACATCCCATTATTATGCCATAGGATGTTTATGACACCCCTGCTTGGAAGCAATCCTGTTATGATACCAAGAAAGTACAATTTTTGTAAATAATTGTAAAAAATAATTGTAAAAAAATCAAGTGTTAAGTTCAAGTTAAGTCTCTGCCTCTGTACCATCAAATTAAGTCCAAAGCCTTTAATAGTCAGGAGTACTATGGTTAAATATCTAAATTAAGTGACCAGCAATATGCAAGTTGATTTGCTGCTGAATTGCATGAGATATTATATTGTAATTACTATATTACACTGTCTATGGAAGGAAATAGAAAAGGATTTTGAGGAACTCATTGTTTGGTGGTATCAGTCAATAAATGGAATCTTTAAGCTCTGATTGGTAATCATTTGAATTGCATCATGTGAAATTTCAGCTCAGACAAAATTTTCCCTTTCGTTGCTCATTTCAATGGCATTTATTGACTTTGCATGGTTGCTTGCTGCTCATCGCTTTCTGTCTAGATGATCCTTAAGGTTTCAGAGTATATGTATAAGGAGTATTACACTAATGAATTTCCTTAAGGAATTGCAGTGGGGGGTGGTGCAGTGGCAAAGCTAGTAGAAGTGATTATGATGTCTCACAATCTTAAACTCCAGTACAGTGAAAGTCCTTGCATTTGAGGTGTATTCTGTACTCCTGCCTTGTTCTCAGTGTTTCCAAGCAAAGCTCTAGATCCAGTATCGGTTTTACAAAGATAAGGCATGAATAAAGTAATGGACTGCCACAGGACCTGTCCACGATGTACCCTGGTTACTTCCCCTGCGACCCTGCAGATAAGAGGTACAGATAATGGAACGAGGGATTGCCACAATTAGGTAAGCAAAAATATGTAAATCTAAGTAAAAGTCCAATTTTTATCCCATTTTGTCTGCATTTTTAACCCTATGCATAATGTGAAAACTTTAAAAGTGATAGCGAACCCTGTGAGGGTACAGTGGTGTATATGGTGAAAACACCAGCAGAAAACTGTATAATATGTGTATATATATATTGGCGGGAAAATCAAACTAGTGATTTAACACAGAATTCTGATCTGTCAAATTAGTGTTAATAAGTATTTACCAAGAATTCTATAAAACTGAAAACCAATAATCAAAAGCACCATGACTTACACAGGTAGAGCAGAGACAGATGTGTTGTCTTTCTAGTTGCTAAGCAGGTCACAAATGGAATTAAAGGTGTGGAATGTGTGAAGGGTAAATATATGATTCTTCTTTGGGTGCCAGAATGACACTACTTTCCAGCTGCCTTGTCCTTTGAAGTATGATCATCATTCTGCTAGAGTGACACATCTCATCATCCATTCTATGCAGGACATGTATTAGTATGCTCACTTAGAGAGACTGAATTAAATAAAAATTGGCACAGATTAGAACGGGGAAGGACATGAATTTCAAGTTAATTGTGTGTTTTTTGTAATAGGCTCATTAGATTCCCATTTATCCATTCATACATACATCCATAAATTATCTATCATGGTTATACTTAAGGTATAAAGGAGGAGCCTGAGTCAATCGAAGCTGGCTTTAGGCAGGAGGAAAGATGCACCCTGGACAGATCACCAGTTCTTTGCAGGGCTAATGCTTTGGTCTCACAAAGCAAGAGTGACTTCATGGTGGATGATGGTGGATGATAACAGAGCACACATAGTGCCTATTGAATGTTATTGTAGGTTTCCATTGAGGTAATCCAAGTCACAGAGCTTATGTACCAACCATCTACATGAGACCGTAGCATAGCACAGCTTAAAACATCCATTAACACTCATATTCAAATCTATGGGCAATTTCAAGTAGCCAATGGCTCTAATGTGCATGTCTTTGGACTACAAGAGAAAACTGGATAACCCATGCAGCCTCTGGGAAAACCTGCAAACTCCAATCAGAACGGCCCCAGTCAGTTGAGTGAGGATTGAAGCTTCTTGCTGTGCCATGTGCCTTAACCAAAATAAATAAATAAATACAAATCTGCAAAAACTTTATTTAGGGCCAGCACAAACAGAGGGAAGACTAGATGAAAAACTAAAACTTTCGCAAATCTCGGTTTTTGACACTCTGGTATCGTCTAACATAGCTATTAAACACAGTAACAACATTTATGCAGCTTTGCTTAATATAAAATGCACAGAAGGCAAGGAGAATTTTGAGGTGGTGTTCCAAACAGTCACTGAACTCAACAATTTTCCTTAGACTTCCAATTTATGCAAGAGAACTTTATGTTCTTTTATCATTACAGTAAATATGTAGAAATAACAGGTGCGATGGTTCAAGGTTCAAACCTGGTGGCTGATCGGAGCATTACTGTGTGGAGTTTGCATGTTCTCCCTGTGTTTGTGAAAGTTTCCTTCAGGTACCTTGGTTTCCTCTTACAGAGCACGGTAGGAGAACTGGTTACTCTAAATTGCCCACAGGTGTGAAAATGGGTGTGGATGTTTGATTGCTTCTGATAAGTGCTACAGATGAATGGATTAATGGATCAATGGATCAATGATGTGGTTGTTTGTGGTAATCACACATTGTGCCACAGTTCCTAATGGTGTAGCTCTCCTGTAATGAATTATAATTTCTTCAGGGCTGGAGAGCAGTTCATCAGAAGATCTATACATTGTAAATAAATCATGCGTTCACCAGTCCCTGGCCAAATACTCCTGTGTGTGATGATATACTGTATTTATTACTGGTGTGCCTATATATATTTTTTTTTTTAAATCATTCCTTTGCTATTGTTTATCCCTTTCTTCATTTCTTCAAATCTGCTTTATGTCACACACAAGATCATTATTTACATATTAAAATACATGTGCTTTTAAAAACTCATAGACAAATAACCCTGAACTGCAAGGTAATTCACCTCAGCAAACACTAAATCCTATTTCCACTCTATTTTTTTTTTAACACATAGTAAGTCACACTCCAGTGTTTCCTGTCCGTCACTCCTCACTGCGCATTCAGGCACCCAAATCTGCCGTTACTTCAGTGTCTCGCTCCCTCTCCTGCAGAATAAAGGTAATGGAATTTCTTCACTTTGAGGGAAAGCTGAATGAATCCTCTGTAATTGCTTTCTTAGCAGGTGGATTGTGTGTAATTGCAGAGGTGGCAAAAGTACACACATTTTTTACTCAAGTAGACATACAGATAGTTGTGGAAAAAGACTTTGGCCAAAGTAGAATTACTGATTCAGTTCATGTACTCGAGGTACAGGCCCTGAAATGTAATCAGAGTACAAAAGTAAAAAGAAGCCCTTTGAAGGACATTTTAACAACGTGGCTTTTCAATGTGGTCGAGTCTGCGTCTCTTGTCTGATTTCAGCTTTACATTATTTTGGTTTTGCGGCATCTGTCTTGCAAGATGTGTACCACTGGATATACCAAGGGATTGTCTTTTTTATTTGCTATTGTCCCATCCATTTATGCTGAATTCGGTGTTCATGTTGGAAGGGCACACAATGATGCAAAATAAAAGTAATCAACAATTCCTCTCAAATACACCAAATCTAAAGTAAAAGCATAATTTTAAGATGGCCCATGTAAAGGGTAGACTACATATCCATGTAGCCAATGTGTCATATGCACCCACTTTGTGATTATGGCACAGAGAGGGACACTGCCACCCCGGGGACAACAAAATAGTACAGATACATGTATGAGACCAATCACACACCAAAGTGGGTATTGAGTTGGAAATTATTTATTTTTAGTTATTGGTACTATTTTGTAGCTGATATACAAAGGTTTAAAATGATACCAAATTTTCTAAGATATGTTGCTAGTTTAACAGAAGTCAAAATTATACAAAATTATTTTACAAACAGAAAATATTTGGTGGTTTATTCTACCTTTATCTAAATTCAGCTCAGAGATTAAACATTCAAAGATCTTTAATCAGATAATTAATCACATTAAATAAATGTAAGGGCAGAATATATTAAGGCTGAATTTAAGTTTGATCACAGAGCAGTCTTAAAAGTCTGATTCCAATGGAAGCATCTTCTGTTTACTTTTAAGCTTCATCATTTTTGAAAAAATTGTTTTATAGTGTACTTTTTAATTATGCCTTCGTGTGCAGCGTTACACTATTCCCTCTGGGATCAATAAAGTATTCTGATTCTGTTTTTAGTATCCTTTTACAATTTATACACACGTGTACTACATGTGAACGGAAAGAAACATTCCAAACACCAATGTAATGCCATGTATTAGAACAAATACAGTAATTAAACCCACAGATCTAACAGTTACAGGTCTAAATTTCAAGCTTAATATAGTCTAAAATTATATTAGATTTTTCTTTAGTAATATATTCTTAAACTACGTTATATGGGTTGTGGTTAAGGATGTTTTTGCAGGTTATTCTCAGTATATAAGACTTTTTGTACAGAGCTATATATGTGACATTTTGTTCCTCACTATGTATATAAAAGTATTTACCCCCTTGGCATTTTGTTGCCGCACAACCTGGAATTAATATGGATTGTTTGAAGGTTTGCATTCCTTTACAGAACATGCCTACAAACTTGAAGATGTGAATTTATTTTATCGTGAAGCAAGCAACAAATAGGACAAAATAACAGAAAACCTCAGCATGCATAACTATTCATCCCGCCAGTCAGTACTCTGTAGAGCCACCTTTTGCAGCAATAACAGCTGTAAGTCACATTGAATAAGTCTCTATGAGCTTGCCACATCTTACCACTGGGATTTTTGCCCATTTCTCAAGGTAAACTTCAATCAGCAATCTTCAAGTCTGACCACAGATTCTCAATTGGATAATTTGATAAGGGCCTTTCCAACACATTTAAATGTTTCCCCTTAAATGACTCGAGTGTTGCTTTAGCAGTATGCTTCGGGTCATTGTCCTGCTGGAAGGTGAACCCCCGTCCCAGTCTCAGCTCACAGGCAGACTGAAACAGCCCATCACGCCAAGAACCCTATCCCCACAGCAAAACAAAAAATATCTTCTTATTTTTAACACTATATAAGGACTATTTTCTTGCCACTTTTCCAAAAAGTGTCCCTGACTTGTTCGGTGAGCTCCTTGGTCTTCATGGTGTAATGCCTCCTGCTTAGTGATGTTGCAGCCTCTGGGGCCTTTCAGAAAAGGAGTGTTTATAAGGACAGATCATGTGACACTTAGATTACTCAGAGGTGGACTTCATTTCACTAATTATGTGACTTCTGAAGGTAATTCGTTGCACCACAACTTTTGAGGGGCTTCATAGCAAAGAGGGTAAACCCATATGCATGTGCCAATTTTCAGATATTTATTTTCTAAAATTATTTTTTATACATTTTTTTCTCATTTCACTTCACCAACGTAGACTATTTTGTGCAGATCCATCAAAAAAATCATATAAAAAGTATATTACAGGTTGTAATATAACAAAATAGGTAAAAACTTTTGCAAGGCACCGTATAGGACTATATCTATATATAGTAGTAGTTAATTACTTCTTACAGCTTAAAATTTCTCATTAAAAGCGAGAAAGTAAAATACAACATAATTCATTTATCCAGTATTTACAAAAAGATCTTGAACACCTTTCTTAGTATATACACATGGTTGTGAGCAATATTGTATACACACAGCTTAATGTTTTGTGACTAATAATATGGTGGCCGGCTGGCTTTACTTCTGAGAGGGCTGATAGGCTGAGTGCTTAATCCAGTTATTTTTAGATCAGTGGGTATACCCCACCCGTGTTGGCTAAGATAAGCTTCAGCCTCCCTGCACACGATAGTAGGATAAAGTGACTTGGCAAATGAGTGAGAGATGAGTGTGTTGTCATGTGTTTCATCAAATCTATCCCTTGGGGCAGGAAATCATTCCAGACCTGGAAGATGTATTCCACCATTTTCCAGCTGCAAATCACTCCAGCAAGAGTTGGTGGTCCCGACTCGATGAAGCCAAAAGGACAACATCATTTGCAAAAAGCACAGAGAAGATCCTATGGCCACCAAACCTAAACCCCTCAATGCATTGGCTGAGCCTAGAAATTCTATCAATAAATATCAGAACCGATGACAAAGGACAGCCTTTGCAGAGTCCTACCCCCACCGGAAATGAATTCAACATGTTGTTACCAATGCAGACAAAGCTTTGGCTCTGGCGACACAGAGACCTTATGGCCCTTAGCAATGGGTCTGGTATACAATATTCATGAAGCACACCCCACAAGATACCCCGAGGGACACGATCAAAAGCCCTCTTCAAGTCCATAAAGCACATGTGGACAGGTTGGGCAAACTCCCATGCCCCCTCCAGGATCCTGTAGAGTGTGTAGAGCTGGTCAAGAGTGTGGTGGCGAGATGAAAACCATACTGTTCGTCCGGAATCCGAGGTTCTACCATCGGTCTAATCCTCTCCAGTACTTTTGAATAGACTTTCCGAGGTAGGCTGAGGAATGTGGTTCCACAATAGTTGGAACACACTCTGCGGTCCCTTTTTTAAAAAGTGGAATTACCAATCTGCCAATCCAGAGGTACAGCCCCCGGTGACCACACAATGTTACAGTTCCAAATCACCCCTAGGTGTGAGTATGAGTATGAATGGTTGTATGTGTTTTGGCCCTGAGATGGACTGGCGAGCTGTTTGGGTGTAACGCAAGTTGGAGATGGGTTCTCCATGGATTGGAATTGTTTATCCATCCACAAATGATTTAGGCCATCTGGTCTATTCTTGGACGACTTTTGGTAGGTTGCTCCTTACACTTGCCCAATTTTTCTGCTTCCAACACATCAACTTTGATAAGTGACTTTTCTCTCCAATGAGATAGCAGGTTCATGGTGTTAAGGGAAGTGCTGGTTCGGAATTTAAGCCTCTGTGTTACTGATTCACAAGCTTGGGGGTCCAAGCCCCATGCTGCCTCTGTTGGGCACTTTAGCACGGCCAACTGCTGAGTTGTATAAATGAGATCAAATGTAAGTTGCTCTGGATAAGGGAGGCTGTTAGAAAAATTTTAATTGGTCAAGTTTAACAATTAAAAAAAATTGCCATGGTGACAAATAAATGGTTACCTTATCTTAATGTGATGGCTGATTGGTGTAGCACTAATAAATGTAAGATGTAAGAGGTGAAAGAGGTCAATGAATCAAACTATTTAGATTGCCCGAACGATTACAGTTTGAGATAGGAAATGAAAACGAATCATGTTGTGACCTCCTGAACCCTGTTCATGTTTGAAAACAAAGAAAGAATGGCTCTAAAGATGACAAACCAAAGTGTAATTTGTTTGCTCTGATTACTGATTGATTGCCAGGGGAAGTATTCTTGAAGTAATTTCTGAAAAGAGTCTGTCAAATCATTGCATTACAACACAAATAAAGACAAGCAATCAATGCACACACAAATAGGAAATTATCACAGATGTGCCTCATGTCCTTCCAAAATCTACACACTCTTCCTGAGACGCTTATACCTGTTAAAGGCTCCTGTCCTCATCAGTCAGTGTAATGGGAAAGATAGAGCAAGGCTACGAGCACTTAAGAGTCATGTTCACACACTACCTTATTTAAATCGCCACACCATCCAGCCCTGTTACAGTCCAGCCTACTAAAACCTTAACCAGAACAAAAACATTTATGTCACAATTGAAAAGTGTAATTACTGCAAGACTTTCAATTCTTCACCTCTTCCTTCTACAGCAATTAATCCTAAACCTCTTACTAGCCATTAAACTTTCATGATTATATTCCAGTTCATGGCCTTCCCTAAACATCACATTTAGGGAAGTTTTTAGGGAAGTAATACTCATAACACCATTATAGTATTTAAGTCTGGACTCTGGAGTATTTTCCCCCCCAAACCATATTGAAAATCATCCCATAATTCATCATTATTGCTGCCATTACAGATTTCTGGCCGTCAATATACACAGGTTCATCCAAAGTTCCTCACGTAAGCAGGTCAGTCTCTGAGTGGAAAATCCACTGAGATAAGTGGAGCTCCTCAGGCTAGAACAGATCAAGCCGCTTGCCCTGAGATACCTCCTGTGTATTAAACCCTACAAATGTTTTTGCCATTTCCTAGTCCACATTTGGATTTAGCAAACAATGGTTGTTGGCGAGGTTGCATAATTCTGAAACAGGTTTCATATCTCCTATGCTCATGACAAGGTCACAGCATCCACAGGAAGAAAGGTTCCAATCAAGTGTGCTATATTTTAAGAAGAAGAAGAAGAAATAACCAGCGGTCCAGTTTGTCATTTAAACCAGAAATGTCATTAAGAAAGCCTCAGGTTAAACCTGGCAAAATATTTTGATGAATGCTTTCTTCAAGACGCTGTGGTTCCAAAAACCAAGTGATAAGAATGCACTGCAAGCAAGATCCAGCCACACATTTTCATTTAAAAAAGTTATAACAATTCTTTGGCAGTGACTTAAAATACAACACATTCCGTAGGTATTCAGTACCCTTCATTTTGTTTTTAATTTTTTTATTACCTCTGCCTGACTTTTTGGCAGCAGAATTGTAATCACCAGCATTTGTTTGGACAAAACCTGACCACACCCATTCACAGATTTTCACCAAACTTGGTGGGGACACTACCCTCCATAAGTCCAAAAGATGATTTGATTTAGGAATGTCTATGTCAAAAATGAAGGTCAGACCAAGAACACAAACTTACAGTATGCTTATGTGGCTAGTGTGGATAGACATGCTGTCTTTATGGAACACTAAAACACACTTCACTGTGAGCAAAATTATTAGGCAAGCGAGTATTTTGATTATATCATCCTTTTTATGCATATTTCCCAACTCCAAGCAGTATAAACTTGACTGCTTATTGGGTTTGACTATATCAGGTGATGTTTATTTTTGTGATGAGGAAGGGCATGGCCTAAGAAGGTTAACACCCTATATCATGGTGTGCATAATTATTAGGCAGATTCTTCTCTTCAGGCAAAATGGGCCAAAAAAGAAGTTTAACTGACTCTGAAAAGTCCAAAATTTGTTAAAAACTGTGTGCACACAACTTTCTCCAGGATCAACAAAGTATTCTGATACTGATCATAGAGCTATCTAACGTTTTCTTGTGAAAAGTCAACAGGGTCGAAGGAAAGTGTTTACAGAAAAGAGACGCAAATGAACTTCCTAAGATTTATGAAAAATCAAGTGTGAAGCAACTAGGAACCTCCAACGTCCTCCAGTGCTGCCTATTCCAGAACCTAACCTACCTGGAGTTCCCAGAAGTACAAGGTGTTCAGTGCTCAGAGACATGACCAGGGTAAGGAAGGCTGAAATGTGGCCACCACTAAACAAGACATTAAAATTTAAAACGTAAAGACTGGGCCAAGAAGCTCATGAAGACTGATTTTTCAAAGGTTTTATGGACTGACGGAGTCAGAGTGACTCTTGACGGACCAGATGGATGGACCCGTGGCTGGATCAGTTTTGGGCACAAAGCTCCACTTTGTAAATTGCAACCTCAAAACGGCCAAAAAAAAAAAAGTATTTTTCCAAAATAACAAAAGACCGTTCTGGCCTTACTTTGGAAATAAACTTCTTTATAAATCCTGCTTTTTAAACAAACAAAAAAAGCCTTTGTGTGATTGACGACAGGTACTGAATGTGGTGCTGTAGCCGAGACTGTGAGTGGGGTTACAGTGCACAGCCTATTTTTGTGGTTGCCAGTTTTAGCGGTTTAACTTAATACTGGAATAAGTTCAATCGTTTCATTTCCGAGTACAAATGTAAAAGACAGTTTTGAAGACTTTGCCATGATATTGACACTGACATTAGCAACTTTATAATAAAGTGTTTTTGGATTTGCCTGCGATTACTGTATTTAGCATATCTACCATTCACATCTCTCCCAATACGTTGGTGTGCTGTTTGGGAAAATTAATCAACATCCTCTGACCAGCAAGAGGGTTCCGAGTTTGACTCCTGGGTTCGGTGAGGGTGTTTATTATGTGGAGTTTGCATGTTCTCCTTGTGCATGTGTGGGCTTCCTCTGGGTATACCGCTTTCCTCCTACAGTCCAAAGACATGCAGGTTCGGACAAATGGCTGTTCCAGACAGCCCCTAGGCGTGTGAATGTTATAAGATTAAGCGGTTCAGCAGATGAGTAAGTGAGAGAGTAAATGGTTTTCCATAAAAGACTATTCCCAAGGCATGTATGTAGTTTTAATTAAAAACACTATTTCGTTTGGTAGAAACAGGAATTTGTCTCACAGGAAGTTAAAAGTCCTAAACAATTTAAACAGCTCCTTTAATCCTGTACCAGTGACGAAATTCCATTCATATTTACCAGCATTACTTGCCCAGCTTCTTCTCAAAAACACTTTTGCTCCGACCCCCTATTCTCCAACCAAGCCCATTTAACAAAATGCCACCAGCCAAGTGGAGAGGACAGCTGAATTGGTGACAGTGAGAACAAAACGCTGCTTTTCTTCACAGCACGAGCAGCGGGAAGCACCTGTGGAAGGGCATAAACCTGATGATGATTCATAGTGCAGTGAGTTTGCACCCTGAGCTCAGGAAAGGCAGAAGACATACAGGGTCTATTTCCGGGAAGAAGAAAGTACTCACTGCTGGTTTGCCTTTTTTGTGTCATGTATTTTCACTACCCATTTGAAAGCATATAAAGCACAAATGTAAAAAAAAAAAAAAAGGAGTGAGTGCAGAAAGAAGGGATGAAGTGGTTTGTGGAATGTAGAACAAAACGTGCATCAAATCTGACTTGACTGACACCTCAGTGTGAGCCAGTTCCATTCTCACTATCTTGGCAGTGCTTATGTATCCTCCCACTTGGGAGTGTGAACGACAGAAGGAACAGAGAGGAGAAACAGAGAAAGAGACAGGCACGGCAGCTCAGGTGGCAGCAGAGCGGGGGATATGGCAGGAGAGGAAAATGACCAAGTCAACTGGAACAAATGAATGAACACCGCACGATTCCATTCAGCCGGGCGTTCTTACTCTAAGCCAAAACGTGGACATTCAAAAAACATACTGTTGCACATGATGGGTGAGAACTGAAAGGAACAAAACAAAAATATGTCACCCTGAGTTGTCAGAAGTGTTTCGGTGCACCTTGGCATTATCGCTGTAAGTCTCTAAAAATGTACTGGAGAGACAGAAGTAATGTTGTGGTGGCGTAGCGGTTACCACAGTTGTAAGAAGCTTCGGGGTTCAGTGGAGAACTGGGGATTTTCTGTCTGGAGTTGGCATTTTCCTCCCATGCCTGCATGGACTTGCCCCTGGTACTCGAGTTTCCCCCCACAGTTCAAAGACGTGTGGATTAGATTAACTATCTATTCTAAATTCCCCACAGGTGCGAATGTGAGTGTGAATGGTTAACTGGGAACCCTGCAGATAACGGATGGATAGATAATGTCAACCACATCTCATGTCCGCTGGCACTGACAAACTCGTCAGGTATCACGCAGTTGCCTAGCAATGCTGATGACTCCAGCCACTTGAGTTGTAAGTATGTCAGGTTACAATTCCCGTGATAAGGTCATGAACTCACAAATTCCATTTGGCCGTGCTGTCAGTCAGCGCCACATGTTCACAGCACTCAAACTGAAATGTTCTTTCATGTCAACATCCACACAGAAAAACAAACAAACAATAGTCTGTATCCAGTAGGGGGGCATGGTGGTGTAGTGGTTAGGACGTCCGCCTCACAGCAAGAAGGTCCTGGGTTTGAGTCCTGGCAAGGGCAATTCTATGTGGAGTTATCGTATTTTCCCCCTGCTTGTGTAGGTTTCATCAGAGTAATCTGGTTTCCTCAAACAATCCAAAGGCATGCACATTTGGTTAACTGGCTGCTTCAAATTGCCCCTAGGAGTGAGTGTAGGTTCTGGCGTGCGTGTTGGCTCTGCAATGGACTTGCAATCTGTTTAAGGTGTACCCTGTCTTCAACCATATTAGGCTGAGATAGGCTCCAGCCTTTCCATGACCCTAATAGATTAAGCAGTTTGGAAAATGAATGAATAAATCTAGTATTGCACTGGTACTTCCCAAAAAATACTTAGTATTCAGTATTGTACTAATATACCATAAAATACTTATTACTAATACTAATACTAATACAACTAATTATTACTAATACTAATACAACATTATTCGATATACTGTATTGGACTGTTACTGTTACTGTAGGATGTTGCTGAATTAAATATTCTGTCTCAGCGACTATTCAACAACATCCACCCGGCCTTCGGGACATGACTGTTAATCATTCATTATTGAATAGTCATTGACATGTACTATGGTTGCTAAGGTTGTTAATCATTCATTGTTGAACTAGTACATTACAAACTATACTTAATGTCCAGTATCGCAAATCAAAAAAATGATTCATACCCGGTATAACACTGCCGGGATTGTGGCATGGTGGCATAGTGCTTAGCACGTCTGCCCCACAGTAAGAAGGTCCTGGGTTTGATTTCTGGTTTTGGGTGTTTTGGGTGTATTCTCCCTGTGTTTGCCTGGGTTTCCTCCGGGTACTCCGGTTTCCTCCCACAGTTCAAAGACATATTTAGTCACATTAGGCTAATTGGCTGTTACAAATTGACCCTAGGTGTGAGGGTGGGTGGTTATAGCCCTGCAGCTGTTGGGTGTACCCCTCCTTCGCCCAATGACGGTTGAGACGGCTCCAGCCTCCCTGCCACCCTGGTAGGAAATAGCAGTTTGGCAAAAGAGAATGAGTATGGTATCCAGTACTGGGCATGTACGTTACAAACAGTACTCATTATCCTGTATTACACTGATAAATTACAAAAATACATAATATACAGTATGTATATACAAAACTTGGTAACCAGCATTGCAGTATATGCACACTGAATTCATGATTGCATATAATACTACGCTTTGTATCCTGTATAGCAGTAGTATATATATGTTGTCATAATAATTAAGTAGCCTATATTAAACTGAGACATTACAAAAGGACTTTCATAAAAAACTTCACCAGAAAAACACTTGGGTTTCCCCTTCCACACTATTCATTAGTCATTTTTCACACTTATAATCTCAGCTCTCTTACACACTCACACTCTGTTTACCTAAGTACTACTCAGAAAGAAAAAAAATATAATAATAATAGCATATTGGCATCAACCCCTGCCTTATTTCTCTGTCTCTCTTTCCCCGCATCCTTTCCCCTCTCCCTTAGGGCACATGTGGTAATATAAATGTTCGTGGAGGTGAAGTACAGCGCCACACACATATGTCTGACACAAGATCAGCGCTTTGTTATTCTCACCCCAGAATATCTTCAATAACCTAAAAAAGCAATAAGGCAGCTTGTTTTCCATGGGGTGAAACTCATCGTCTAGGAGAAAAATGAAGGTGTGTCACTAAAAACACTAACTAAGAGCTTATATATGCGGGTGCTGTGATGAGTCTTTCTCCTGTGTAATCCATTTGCCTGGAGATGTTTGTCGCATTACATAGAGAAGGCTTCGGTTTGTTGATGAACACCCTCAAATAAAATTAGAGTACTCATTTGTATTTGGGTTGTTCCTCTAGCCTTGGAGAACTCGCTCTCTGACTCCTTAATGAAGGGATGAATGGAGCCAATTCTAGTGAGCCACATCTGCCTGATACACATTTATCATCTCACACAGTAGCGGTACCACGGTAGACAGGAAATACTTTCCCCACTTCATCATCATCAGTTCTGCTGTGCTATGTACACTGTTATAGCCAACTAGATATCTAACTAATGCAACCAATCATTTATAATGAAGGTCACGTCAGTCAACAGAAAAACTATTAACTACGTTCTCACTGCTTTTATAATTCACCCGTGTCACATTCTCTTCTTTTCATTCTTTGATCTGCCTCATCTAAAGGATATACCTATACCACTAGTATCACTGCCTATTAAGCTGTTACCATCTTGAGAAACAGTGCCATAGCCAACTACAGACTCCAAAAAATGATCAACTTGAAGAAATTATCCTCATGGATTGATGATGTTTCAAATTTCTTATAGTTTGAAACTCTGTGAAAAAAATGCAAATGAATAAGCGCATTAATTAATCATTAATAGTACACGCTGTGTCTAGGTAGGTAATAAATAACAGTAAATTATCTCTTGGCTGTTCCACAGTCTTATTTTCTCATTAAAACCACTCACACAAAGCTGCTGAAATTCTGAAATTGCAGATAAGCTGTTTAACAGAGAGGCAACTTACCCCTCCACATATTTAAAACAGAAGTCAGAGGCAGTTAAATTGTCCTAAAACACAGTATGGCATCAGTAAAGATGTGCTTCAATTATTCATTCATTCATTCATTCATTTTCTGAACCGCTTATTCCTAATTAGGGTCGCGGGGAGGCTGGCGCCCATC
>JBCNYG010000023.1:9551093-9561473 GCA_039654305.1 Porochilus rendahli | reverse complement strand
CCCCCCCCCCCCCCCCCCCCCCCCCCCCCCCCCCCCCCCCCCCCCCCCCCCCCCCCCCCCCCCCCCCCCCCCTTCACTCACCAATATAATGCATTGCATTCCCTTGCCCTTTACCCTAACCAACAAAACTAAATGCTTAACCCCAACCCTGACCTAAACCTAATTCTAACCTGAACCCCTCACTCTGAAATGTCATCACCCTGAAAAACATATTTTGTAGTAAGTATGTAGCAAGTAAAAGTCCACACACACACACACACACACACACACACAACTATTAATAAAAGTGCATGCAGGTAGAATTGCTGTTCAGTTACTTGCTTCAAATATTAATTAAATGCCATGAGAGACAATACCGCTCCAGAAATCAAGCATCCCCACTTTATTAACTCGAAAAAAACTAGAGCGTAAAAATATACAACAAAAGGATTACAGAACTGAGAGATAAATATACAAGGGATTGATAAATGAGCAAAACAGTTTAGAACGCAAGAGGTAAGTTGAGATGGAAACTGATCCAGCAGCCTAAAATGATAGTAGTTTAGTGAGGAGCAACATGGGGTTTAACCCTCATGTAGAGCGTGCAAATGTGTTCAGTGCAAATCTACAGAAGTCCCAGGGGCAGCGGTGAACAGCAAACCACTCTGGTATTTCATTACACTCATTGCTTGTAATCAATTCACTCTGCCTGACACAGCACCTCTTAACACATCACCAAGTCCAATTACGCTACTCTGAGGGTGGGATGTTCTGCCCATTGCAAACATCTGTTCCTTGGACTTCATGTGGTCAGAAAAGTTCACAGAATAAATTAGCACTTCTCACATGCTCAGGAGGCAGATTGACATCAGGCACATCAACTGAGCTGCAACTTAGCTCTCTTGGTGTAACTGAGATATACATTCATCCATTCTCTGTGTTCTGTAGAGTCACACAAGAGTGTAACAAACGGAAGTCTCATGAGTCAAATGAGGTTGCTAATTACTTAATAACTATACTTTTGCAATCCACGCAACAAAGGGTTAAGCTCTCTTATTAACCAACCATAAAATTCATGAACATAGCTGCGAAATCCACACATAAGCCTGTCTGGTTATATGGTATTAAAAAATTACCTAATCAAAGTAATAAAGGTTACACAAAAGCACAACACTGACAACATCCTCTCAGAAATCCTGAAGAATCATATTAGCAAACTATCAAAAGTGATCATTATAAACCTCGCTCACATTAGAGCATTATAAATATGCTGGTCTACAATTTATTAATCATCTCAGACATCTTACCATGTCAAGTCTTATTAGCTAATTATCAAATTTTAGGTTTTAAATAAATTCTCTCAGAAGGTTAGCTCATATTAGCCCAAAATAAAAGTCTAATAATAGAACTGCCCCTATACCACCCTGTCGGGCCTAGTTAGTACTTGGATGGGAAACTGCCTGGAAATATCAGGTGCTGGGCAAAGGGCACCAAGGGAAGTATATAATATGCCTAGTAAATAATATGCCTAGTCAAACATGAGCACCTGCTTCTCAGTAGCCGCTGAAGCCTGGAACAGGCATGGCACAAGTAGAAGAAAAGGAGGAAGAAGTGAAATAAGGGTTACATATAGACCTCAAGGACTCTAGCAGGACCATTCATTTGTCAAAAATGAAAAGGTATCGCACTTACAAGCCTTGACAAGTCGAATATATAAAATGTAAATATAAAAATATAAAAATTTGACTGCTGTGGCCTTGAAACAAGATCAAGAGCACCTATACCCATATACAATCCCAAATGAGACCCTCCAGAAATTTGGTGATCCTGCATCATTTCCTTTTAAAGTTTCCACACTTACAAACTTTGACAAGTCTTGACACTTACAAGTAGAATATAAATATAAATAGAAAATAAAATTGAACAAAAAAAGGCCAATATAGAAACAGTCTCCAAGTGACCTGCATACAATCCCACCCTATTAACCCCTGATTGGTACCCATACACCAAAAAAAAAAACGTATGACAGTAACAATCCCCTCAGAAATGTCAGCTTGCTGTCTTAAGATCATCTGTGAAGATAATAAACTGTAATAAATACAGCTGATAAATCTTGTCACTTGCTTATATCAGAAATCTGGTAAATATTGGAGTAATAATAGTAATATGTAATAAGTCTTATTACCTGAACAGATATCCTGCCATGTTCTCTAGCTGGCTCTTTAGCAGTGAAAGGGGATAAGATTTATTACTATGCATTCCGCATATGGAAAGTCAATAGTTTAATCCAATGTATGAACTCAAACCACCAACAGTCTCAGATAAAGCCTGTGGAGTTAATCAATGCCAGTGTAGGTGAACAGTTTATAACCCAATGGGTGAATCAGTAGATTTAGCTCATTAACTTCTCTGTTTGTGTAGCCTTGAAGTGGCTGAGATGAATGAATAGCAAGTTAATGAGCTTTCTCATTTATCATTTAATCTGGCTGTTGCGATTACTGAAAGCCTGATTTGGATAGAGACAGCAATTAGGTTTGGAGGGACAACGGAAATTTGGGTGGGTAGAGGAAAGAAACATTTATAATTCTTATAAACTTATATAACTTGGTGGAAACACTACCCTACCAAAGTTCCAGAGATGATTTTATTTTGGAATGCCTGGGTCAGTTGTAAAGGGTGAAGGTCTGACCAAGGTCACAACATTTTTTGTCAGGAAAAAAAAAACAAGTGCTGAGTACTGAGTGCTGATGGAAATATCGTTACTACTGAACCTTAATAGGAAAGAATGTATGCTTTCACATTAGACATTTACCAAAAATCAGCCATCTGACAAATCCTTCAAATGAGAGGGTTTTTTTTTTTTTAACTAAATTGGTCATGTGCATGTACTACAGAACATACTGCAAGACGAACACATGAGTAATTAAAACCAGCACCCATATAGGGCCTTTTTGCTACATTATCCATGCTGCTTGGCAAAGGTATTTTGTGCTCTATTACAATTACTTGCAAACAATGGCCAAGAATGCAATCTGAGTGTGTGTGAGAGAGAGAGAGGGGCTCGTGTGCACCATTACCCTTCTTGTTAACACTCATCAAATTTACCTTACCTTGACATATTTGTTTATATTCAAAAAAAAAAAAAAAAAGAAAAGAAAAAGAAAAAGCACCATGGTCTTAAATGTGTGTGGACTGAAGTGTGAAGACAGTGGCCCACCTGTAGCGGGAGATGTACCTGAAGTCTTTGGGTCAGATGTGATGGTATAGTTGAAGGTGAGAGCACACCCTCTCTCTGTCACCTGGAACGGAAAGAAGCCCTCAAACAGATCCACTCCGGCTTCCACACATGCTATGACCTCATCTGGATGACCCACACCTCTCAACAACCTGACACCCAAAAAAAAAATCAGAAAGGAACAGAAACAGACGAACAGTGAATATTGACAGAATACTGACTCCCCCAACCTCAGTCTTTCTAAGACCACAAAAATTGAACAAAGTCCAATAAACTTCACATACAGCTCAGAGAAATCAGAGTAATGTAAAGAAAGGCACTGCCTAAACGCAAAGATGTAAATGTATTGTAATCAAAATGTAGTGTAGCAAGAGAGAGCAATGCTAGCTTTGTATATGGAGATGGGGGGGTTGTTTATCAGCTAAAATAGCATTAACTTCACACCTGGAAGATATAAATTAACTCTTCCCTGCATTTTCTGACTATGGTCTGGAGTGAAAGCAGGAAAGGCTAGCACCAGGGGCGACTGGCTAATAGAGGGCGCTATAGCATCATCCCACAATGTCCCACAAGAGAAGAATCACAGAGACCTTTAAGATTAAGCATAAAAATTTACTTCAAAATATAATTTTTCTTTAATGGGCAAGGAAACTATTACAGTTATCTAGTATGCCATATAATTTGTGGTGTAAATGTGGAATAAATTGATCTATGTTGTTATGCAACTTACTGACTGAGTATATATTTCCATTATAATTTAACAATCATCCAAAGTCAGATGAATTTACATTTGGCCGTTTTCCAGGAGCTTATTTAGCACAAAGGCTTGGCTAACTGCATGAAACGATTCACATGCTTTAGTTTACTTTCCCTGCCTGCTTTTCAAACATGATCAAACCAGCATGGATACAGACAAGTACGACAGATTTAAAGCATTTTTCAGAGAAAGCCAGAAAACACGAACAAGCAAGGATCCACATGGAAAAGGGCTATACAGTGGTATCCTTATTATATACTTGCTTGATTTTCATTTCTATATGTTTTGGAATATAGTTGTACGAGTGCATTGATCACGAAGAGCTTGACACTGCACCGAAAAAGAGACAGCATTAAGGCTCTACTAGAGATGATCAGTTTGCATGCAACCCACATACTCACTCCAACTTGTGCCTGCGCCACTGATTGATAAAAAAAAAAAACAACAAAAAAAAAAAACAAAAACACCCTGATGCTCTGAGTAGAAAGAGTTCTATCAGCTGGACCTTTGATAAGGTTCATATACTTTTCTGCCATGGTCTTTGGCAAATATTTATTTTTTTAAATCCTGGGTCAGAATGACAACTGAACAAAAAATCCAAGGGATTATGAAGAAGGCTCACTACTGGGAAGAGAAAAACAGGAGCAGCTCAACTGGCTCAAAAGGAACAGTAATTAGAAGTGACATCTAAGAATGTCATAGTAGACCATCAGACTGTCCACAATATCAGAATCATTCATCAGTTATACAATATAAGCTTGAACCCCATCAGTGAATTCAAAGTCACCACAATTTATACACTGATCAGCCTCTTGCACAGCAAGATGCAATGTACAGTATGTATGGACTCAGTTCCCTTATAGCCAGCATTAACACTTTCAGCAGTTTGTGCTACAGTAGCTCTTCTGTGGGATCAGACAAGACGTACTAGCTTCCAATCCCCACATGCATCAGTGAGCCTCAGGCACCCACAATGCTTGGCAGTTACCTGGTTGTCCTTCATTGAACCACCTTTGGTAGGTACATACCACAGCTAACAAGGAACACCTTACAAGACCTGAAGTTTTAGAGTTGAACAGACCCAGTCGTTTATCCATCAAAATGTCAAAGTCACTCAGATCCGTCTGTGCATCCAACACATCAACATCACAAGAACCGACCTCACTTTCTGCCTAACACATCGCACTCCTTGGAAGGTGCCACTGTAGCAAGACAAATAATTATTCACTTCATTTCAGGGCTCATAATGTTTGTAACCTCATGGCTGATTGGTGTGCAATAAATTCAGTTTTATTATCAAAGAAAAAAAATCCAGTTCCACTTGAGTACAAGATGTTTCAAAAAGTTTGGAGTAAAAACTTTGAAGAAGCCTCTAAGGATCCTGCATAAGCTCCTTTCACTTCAACCCCTCGAAAACCTGCTGGTTATGACTGAAGCCAAGTCCTGTATTCCATCAATAGAAAAAAATGAGCACACAAAACTCTCCTTCAGTGTCACTTCTTCAGAAGCTGATGGCTACTGAGACCCTTGGAGTGTGGATATTTGAAATGGTTGAGGAGTCTCAGGGGATATAATCAGTGATGGCAAATGGGAAGCACAGTGTACAACAAGCACTCAGTCTCCAGCTGAGAGAAAGACAGACATATAAAAAGTGTATGGTTTGATTTTGAGATCCAAGAATGGAGCTTTTGCTTGGGTTATACCTTGGTTTGTCATGTGGCAGCTCTGCAGTCACTGCTGTGATCAGCTGCCCCCTGAGCCCCTGTTCCATGGAGGCAGACTGGAAGCCATCCAGGACAAATCCAGCCACAGGTCGTTTGGCCGTCTCACGTGCTGACCTCAGCCGTTCCTCTAAGATGTCACCTCCCTCCACTACGCCAAATATCTCAGACCCTTTCAGTTCCTGTTGGATAATCAATACACAGGTTATTGGGATCACCAAGGAATCAATTGAAGTTTGTAAAATGACTGTATAATTCTGTATATTATATATAACATTATATATTGCTGAAATTTTGTTTTAACTGAATTTCAGCAATAAGATGCAAAAATAAAAAGAACAAAGTTACATGCTGGGCAAAACTTCCTCTCATGTAACTGTTCTAATATCAAGGTTACAGTGTCAATTTAAGCAACATTTTGGAAATTTTCCATGTTAATATGTTTGGCAACAACTGCCCCTAGACTTCAGAGAGTACTAAAATAAAAAGTATATAAAGCCATAAACAGACTTTCTGTCCCTTTCTATGAACAGGCTGTTTCAATCATGCAGATTATACAGGTACAACTTGAAAAATTACAATATCGTGCAAAAGTACATTTATTTCAGTAATTCAGCTTAAAACGTGAAACATATATTTTATAGACTCATTACATACAAAGTGAAATATTTCAAGCCTTTATTTATTATAATTTTAAAGAATATGGCTTACAGCTTATGAAAACCCCAATGCATATGTACTCAGTACTTGGTTTGGGGCCCTTTTGCATGAATTACTGCTTCAATGCGGTGTGGCATGGATGCTATCAGCCTGTGGCACAAGTTTTATAGAAGACCAGGATGCTTCAATAGCGGCCTTCAGCTCTTCTGCATTCTTTGGTCTCATGCCTCTCATCTTTCTCTTGGCAATACTCTATAGATTCTCTATGGGGTTCAGATCTGGACTTAGCTGGCCAATTGAGCACAGAAATTCCACGGTAACTGAACCAGGTTTTGGTACTTTTGGCATTGTGGGCAGGTGCCAAGTCCTGCTGGAAGTCATAAAGTCAGCATCTCCATAAAGCTTGTCTGCTAAAGAAAGCATGAAATGCTCTAAACATTGTGGATTGTCTACCTCTCAGTTCTTCCTCCAGACTCTGGGACCTTGGTTTCCAACTGAGATTCAAAATTTGCTGTCATCAGAAAAGAGGACTTTGGACCACCGAGCAACAGAACGGTTCTTTTTTTCTTTGGCCCAGGTAAGACGCTTCTGTGTTTGATGTTCAGGAGCGGCTTGACAAGAGGAATACGACATTTGAAGCCCAAATCCAGAATCCATCTGTGTGTGGTGGCTCTTGATGCACATCTCCAGCCACAGTCCATGTCTTGTGAAGCTCCCTACACTTTGGAATGGCCTTTTCCTGACAATCCTCTCTAAGCTGCTTGTGCTCCTTTTTCTTCAACACTCTTCCCTTCCACTTAACTTTATCATTGTGCTTTGATACAGCACTTTGAGAACATCCAACATTTTAGCAATTAACTTTTGAGGCAATTATCAGTATCAGTATATATAGTCAGTGATGTTTTTCTGCATAACTGTCAGGTCAGCAGTCTTCCCGATGATTGTGAATTCTACTGATTAGAAGTAGAATTAGAATTCTACTGATTGGACTGTGACACTTTGCGCCTACAATATTGAACCTTTTCAAAATATTCAAATTTTATTGAATATTGAGTCACCAAAACCTCAAAACGAGGCTGAAAAATGTCTTTCAGCATAGGCACACCTGGTCTGAAATCAGTGAGAGATTTTGTACAGCTGATATTTACTGACCATTTAGTAAGGTCATGTGCCAAATCTAACTTGCTGTGCCTTTTAATATAATGTATTTTTATGACAGGTATTGCACGGTGCAAGGGGAAAATTTACAGGTAAAATTGGCACTACATGTTACAGAAGAAAATGTAAAAAATACACAAAGAATAATAAGGAAAACGCTGGGTTAAATTAGCAGGAAACAATTCAACAATGCAATCATTTTTACCAGAGCAATAATCAGGCTAAAGTTTAGAAACTAATTCAGAATTCAGGTTGAGTTCCTTCAACTAATTAAAACTCATTAATTAGTTCTACATGTGACAAAAACATTGCTTTAAATGTTTTGCAGTAATTTGCTAAATAATTTGAGATCTCTTAAAATGTATATTAAAAGAAAAATACATACACATACATTATATATAATATATATACACACACACATATATATACATACACACATATATCTATGCCTGTGTGAGTGTGTATATACACATACACACACACACACGTATACATACACACACACACATAATATATATATATATATATATATACACACACATACACATTTTTTTGTTGAATTTAAATTTAATTTAAAAACTGTTTCTCAGACCTTTTGCTTTCTAACCGCTGCTCCAACTTCTATACTGTAGACAATAAACAAACTATAGTGTTCTTTGGGTGCCAGGTTTTCGTTGATGGCCAAAAGTTCAGTTTTAGTCCTAACCAGAGGATCTTCTTAGATATGTTTGTGGAGCCTCTTGGCAAACTCTAAATGTTTTTCCTGTAATCAAAAGCTTTTTTCGGGACACACTCCCACAAAGTCCATTCCTGTGGAATGTGAACAGATACACTAGTCTCTTCTGTAGAGCACTCCAGTCTTTTTGTTGCCACTCTGATTAACTTCATGGTGATGCGTGATTGATGGTGTCTTTAGATTATGTTGCAAACTCTGGGTTCTTTTAGAACAGGTGTATGAGATGTGATACTTACCTTGCACACAGGTGGACCTTATTTAACTAATCACCTGACGACTGCTTGTAACAGACGTTATTTAGTGTTATATGTTATATAATAACAACAACAGTATCTTATATTGTCTGTGATGTACTAACGTGAGCTTTTAATTTTAAATGTACCTGTGATTTTTGATGCAATTCGAGACACTGGTCCAGATGTGAGAGAGTGCGCTCCACGGCTTTACGCACCCTCTTCCGCGATGTATTCGCCTGCCATGTCTCTCCATCCGCCATGCTCTCATAGCAGTCTGGCCGGATGGCTGCTTGCATGGCCATAAACTTAGCTACTGACAGCTCGATTCTTCCTCCGCTGCCCCACACAGACACTGTCTGTAAAGACACACACACACAAAAAAATATATATATATTTTTTTTTTATAAAGTAATGGCTTGACATTGAGATCAAAGGGAAGACAAAAGCTCCTGATCTTTAACTGATAATTTTCGAAGAGTTCCAGAAGGGCATTGCAGTGACCTTGTTGGTAACGTGGCCAGTGGGACAGCTCGCAGCAGGGTCATGAAGGGAACAGAAGAGCACCGTGTCATGTAAACCTAATTAATGAAGAAGAAACATTGAGAATTAGAATCTTTAGTCATGTGCGAAATTTCATCTTTAATAAAACTGCCTGGAGTGCGGTGGTTTTTTTGGTGTTACAGTTTTCAAGCATTTTCATATGATTTTTTTAATATGATGTGATCTGCTTTGAAATCCATGTGTAAAAATTATTCTTGATAAAATCAGTGAGAGATTTTGTACAGCTGATATTTACCGACCCTTTAGTAAGGTCATATGCCAAAACTAACTTGCTGTGCCTTTTAATATAATGTATTTTTATGACAGGTACTGCACGATGCAAGGGGAAAAATTTACAGGTAAAATTGGCACTACATGTTACAGAAGAAAATGTAAAAAATACACAAAGAATAATAAGGAAAACGCTGGGTTAAATTAGCAGGAAACAATTCAACAATGCAATCATTTTTACCAGAGCAATAATCAGGCTAAAGTTTAGAAACTAATTCAGAATTCAGGTTGAGTTCCTTCAACTAATTAAAACTCATTAATTAGTGCAGTTTTCAAGCATTTTCATATGATTTTTTTAATATGATGTGATTTGCTTTGAAATCCATGTATAAAAATTATTCTTGATAAAAAGAACATTTTTCTGCTTTGTTTAACTTTCAAATTTTCTCTGCAACCACAGTGCAATCATTAACATTCATAAAGCAGTCCCTAATGCTCATTGTTAGTCATTAGCATGCTAATCAGTGACAAAAGACACTTCCATCTAATGACAAGCAGTCACATTTGAAATTAATTGTTTATTTATAATTTGGTATGATTTAAAATCCAAGCAGAAAAAAAATTAATTTGCAATTAAATGTTATGAAACTTGAAGGGAAATCAGTTCTTAACATTGCAGTGAAAGCATCCATATTGTTCTTTTTTGAATACGGAACAAATTAATGTTTTTATTTATCATGTTATCACTTTGAGAGATTTTGCTGCAACCTGGACATTAGGGTGGGATCACAGCTGGTATGCAGAGCAACACGTTACTCTCTTATATGTAATGAACGTGCATGAAATTTTGAAGCCTGTAGGCATGGAGAACACCATGAATATTTAATTAATATCTGATTTTTTTTTGGACCTGCTGCAAGAGAAGAATGAAAACAAGAACATGGAATTGTGATTTAGGAATAAATAAATAAATAGTTATACTCCACCTTCAGTGCAATATACCAAAAAAAGTTTGCAAAAATAAATTCATTCATTAATTTTCTGAGCCGCTTATTCCTAATTAGGGTCGTGGGGAGGCTGGCGCCCATCTCAGCCGACTCTGGGCGAGGGTGGGGTACACCCTGGAC
>JBCNYG010000023.1:9511705-9537957 GCA_039654305.1 Porochilus rendahli | reverse complement strand
CATATTTAGCTCTACTTTACTGTATCGAGCACTGTACTACAGAAAATCAACTAATGACTCTCTCTCTCTCTCTATATATATATATATATATATATATGTATATATACACTAATAGATCATGTCCCCTCGATGGCCTGGCAAGCTGTCCAGGGTGTACTCTGCCCTAACCCAGAGCTGGCTGAGATGGGCGCCAGCCTACCTGCAACCCTAAATAGAATTAAGCGGTTTAAAAAATAAATGAATGAATAATGTCTCGTGTTGAATTTTCGTTTCCCTGTCTGTGGTTTTTTAGATATGTATTCCCAACTTGTACCTGAAGACGAGAGTTTTGAGGTATGCCACGTCCTCCAGGACTTGATGGAGACAGACTTGATGGCCTGTGACACAGTACGGGGACTCTGGCTGGACATGGACAATGAGAAGAAGAGAGGCTGTGACCCAAAGGTCACTATGGAGATACGTCACCAGAAGGTCAAAGAGCGTCGTGCGCAAAGGGATGCGGAGCAGCAGAGACAGCGCAGGGAGCAAGAGGCCTGGCGGGAGGTAATAGAGGAGACTAGACGCCTAGAGCGTGAGGAACAGAGGAGGAGGAAACAGGAGGCTCAGAGACAGGAGGAGCTTTTGCAGCAGGAAGTGGTGCGCCTGCGCAAAGAGATGCAGGAGAAGAGGAGCATGACGCAGATGGCAAGAAAGTGGTATGTATTTGGTGAAGATATTATGATCACCTGTGATTGTCAGTCTGTCAGTTTGACTGTGAACAAAATCCTGACCACACCTATTCACCAAACTTGGCGAAGGTCACTGCAATGTCACAAAATTTTGGAGATAGACATTTCCCATGTTCAACTGAAGTTGCTTATACCCTAAAACAAAGTGACATAGACCTATAGATTGGGAATGATGGAATCTGTTTACACACATTCTAATGTTATAATCCCCTTTGGCCTTAAGTGACCTTGAAAGGTCAAAATCAGGTTTACAGGATTTTGAGCTCTTATAATGTTGACGTAAGTACTGATAGACATACTTTTACTATGGAACACATAGTATGTGTAATTAAAAATAGTACTACGACCTATATAGGACTTTTATTTTCGACATTATCCATGCTTGTGTGGGGTTTCCTTGCACTCTATTAGTGCCCCTTGAGCTCTAATGCTTTTTGCTATAGTATAGTGCTAAGTTGGATATATTTGGTGTGTGATGTTATAGGGTAGCACAGTGGTTAGCTCTATTCTTGACCAATAATTATTATAATATTCAAGCTTAGAACATATTTATTTCAAATGGCTTTTTCTAGGCAGGAGTGCTGTAACATTATTCTAACATTTTCTTGGTTTTATGTTTTTATGTTTATTTTATAATTCTTATGATGATATTATGTTTGAATCTTGTCTTTGAATTTGTTTTTTATGTTCATATGTTTTTACCATTTTTGGTAACCTTTTGGCTGTAGTAGAGTGCTATATAAATAAATGATTGGTTGATTGATTGATTGATTGACTGATTGATTGTATTGAACTGAACTGAACAGGAAACAAGAGATGCTGGAGAAACAGAACACCATGAAGAACTCTTTTAAGCCAAAGTCTGATGTCGTCACACAGAGGCAGCTGTGCCACAGACAGCAAGAAGTGGAGACCAAGGTCCACATTATCAATCTGCAGGTAATTATATATCTATGATTTCAGTGCTTCATTGTAATGGTGTATTTATTAGGGTAGACAGTATACTCATTCATTCAGTCAGTTAGTCACTCATTCATTCCTACTAGGGATGCAGAGAGAATGGAGATTATCTCTAGTTGAAGGGGGTGGGGGGCATGGTTTTACTCCCTGAATAGTTCCTGAGTCCACCATCTATTTTAATGGTAATACAACATGTATTAGAAACCTACCATGTTATAAAAAGAAACTGCTCATAACTTTTATAATAACGGTGTAGCATTTATTTTACGCAAACTTCTTACAGGTTCATCCACCATGATTGATATCCTCAGAATCTCACCATATTTCAGGATAAGCATGAAGCAGAACCAAATCAAATTATTTGATCTCCATACACCATTTCATCCTTCAAAGACTGTGTGTTATAGTCAAAAAATATAAATGATCTCATGTATTCTTTTAATTTCTTTTTTGATCAACACAAGGTCAACACACTTAAAAGTCCCTTTAAAATAAACATATATATTCATTTTATCCATATATAAATGTAAGTAATGTTGTGAAATGTTCATGAACCGAGCGACTTCTTGTTATCTTGTCTCACCGTATGTCTGTCCTAAACCAGACATTCCCTCACCAGCACATATCCCCCTCTCTTAGTTAACACAGTTTATAGAAAGCATCACCATATCAGTAGGTACACGTGCTTATTTGTCCTCAATTCAAATGAGTGCAATTAGAAACCCGTGATCTGATTTGATGAGGGTTTTTTTATATACTGTATTAATCCCTCATGGAAACTATTGCCTCTGCATTTTACCCTCACACACACGTGAACAGTGAGCACACACACTCGGAGAAGTAGGCTGCCACACACAGTGGGGTGCCCAGAAAGCAATTGGAGGTTATGTGCCTTTCTCAAGGTCACTTCAGCTATGAAGGTGGAGGAAGGGAAGGTGCAGCTCACTCCCACTGCCGCCATCCATTTTTCCTACTGGTTTCGGAATCAGTTCGGGAATCTTTAGGTCCCAAACCCACTTCTCTAACTATAAGGCCATGGCTGCCCCAATTTGCACAGTACTATTGTTAATACCCAGTATTCTTTTAGTACTGTTAGTACTGAAAATTAATCAACACCTTCTGGCTACATAATATGCACTCATCTTAATAGGGTTGATTTAGTAATAAGTGATATGACATTATTTAAATCTTAATAGGTAAAAAAAAGGTATAAAATAATAATTCAAATTTGTAGTTGTTACTATAGCAACCAATTTGGATGTGGAGAAACAGTATTAAAAGTTTTTATTGGACTCTTTTCAACACTGCGTGGGTATGTGATGTTATTACTAGTGGTTTGTGTGCATTCCAGTGTATGCAGAAGCACTTTTCTGCCTGGTACACAGTGGTGTTAGAGAAAAGGATGCAGTTGGGTAAGGCAGTGGCACTCTGTGACTGGAGGAGGCAACTTAGGGCGTGGCGGGCGTGGAGGACACTGGTGTGGGAAAGGAGAAAAGAGAGTGAAGCTGAGAGGACAGAAGAGGAGCTGAGGCTGGAAAAAAGGTATATACAAAAACACACCCATGCTAAGGGATGAATTCGTCACTACTATCCTCGCCATAATCCTAAGCAAGCAGTAATGGATTTTGAGCACAAAAATAAGTTTTTGTAAGCATAAGGAATATCCTGAAAATAAATTAACCACAGGTGAAGAAAAAAATGGTTGAGCAAAAAAAAATATTCTGTGCTCAATTAATGTGTTTGCAATTATCCTCTAACTAAACTGGAAAGTTGCACTCGCTGGACTTTCACCGCTCCGGATTAATTCAGAGGTTTTGATCTGATTTCGGCATGGCTTGTCTACCCACAGACGCTGTCAGCTAGCAGAGATGAGCGATCGAAGACGGCTTCTGAAACGCTGCCTGAGTAACTGGCGTTTGTGGTGTCACTCAGAGAGAGAGCGGAGGGAACTACTCCACCAGCAGGAGAAAACCAGGCAGAAAATGGCTGCCCTGATCAACGCCGCTG
Organism: Porochilus rendahli; assembly: GCA_039654305.1. NCBI lineage: Eukaryota > Metazoa > Chordata > Actinopteri > Siluriformes > Plotosidae > Porochilus > Porochilus rendahli. The sequence goes on along the minus strand of JBCNYG010000023.1, from coordinate 9,534,262 downwards.
CTTCAGGAAAACTAGCAACATATAACTGCAGCAAAACACCAGTGACAGTCCATGCAAAGAGCATGAACCAATCAGAAAGTGCCATTCAGCTGGTGAGTTGAACACAAACGCAATGTTACATCTATGGTCAATAGTTTACGTTGATTCATCATGAGCATAAACATCATGGTCTTTCAGTAATTTATTTTGAACTGTCCTGTGTCTGGGGTAGAACTTTAATGTACTTTAATCTTTAATGGAGTTTTAGCGATCATCAGTTACTAAAGCTAGTAGTTTCTCTGTGCCAACATGAAAAGGGTTTACAAAAAGAAAGTCCAATACCCAGATGGTCACCTTCAGCTGAGAGGAACTGGTTTGAATGGTCAGAACATCCCAGAAACCATCAAGAAACAGACTGAAGCTACTGAAACACCGTTATCACTCTCTACACCTTAAGCTAGTGTTAAATCCACATGGCCTGAAGGGCTGTCATCCAAGAAAGAAGCTCCACAATCGACAACATCAAACTCGATTAAAACCTCGATTAACCAAAAAGCTTTCTAGAAATTGTTTGACCAAAATGAACAGAGGTATTAATTAGGGGGTTAAGAACACTGTACCGCCTGTTCAACATGGTTGAGGTAGAATTGTAACTTTTTTGCAAATTGTAAAATTCCATATGTACCCCAAACTCCGAACAGATAGACTCCCGAGGGCTGGACAGAACGTAACGAGAACAAATTAAACAAAATCAAAACAATTTAATAATATCTCCCTAACAAACCAGAGTGGATGCTAAAACACCTGTTAACAAATGTTTTAACAGACGGCTAAGAAGCTGTGCATGCACTTACCACGTGATCCACAAATTTAAACTGCTCATCTGACATTTGTACGCAGGTATAAAACATACACACACTGACTCCACAAATTTTTATCTAAAATATCCGCAACTTCATCTCAACCACGCACACCTTCACCTCAAGAAGCAACTGCTTTAAGCTCCAGTTCTCTCAGTCCCAACTCTTCACAATCCTCCAACAGAAATGTGTCTACAACTCCATCCAAATTAACTTGCTTGGAGTGGATGCATGTAGCCGTTCCTGTAACTATAGCAACCTTACTTCAGACAGAAGTATACACAGTTTTCTTGATGTACAGGCGGCTTGTTGGCATACGTAGAAAATCTTTATGTATGCATAAAGATTTTCCATTAATGGAGCAAATAATGACATATGGGAACTTGTTAATATAAATTACAATTCATTTTAAAGCTCCAGTCTTACATAAAATATTTAGTCGTGTTTTGTTGCTAACAGTTCGTGGTGACTAAATAAATCAAACCTTTCAGTTCCAACATTTATCACAGCTGTGTGTACTGTGATATTTGAGTTAAATTTTGTGTTTGCCGTCACTTTAAGCTCACAGCTGCCAAACAGGCTAAACTAGGTCACGTCAGAAAGAACGTATGAAAGAAAACGGTCCTCACGCGCGGAAAAAAACCAGAGACATATGCTAAATGGAATTTAGTAGCAAGTCCACTGAGGATGGATTAATTTTTATAGATGCTTGAGTAGATTTAAATGCGCTAAATATATATACACAGTGGTGCTACGTGATATATTTACATATGTTGGTTTGTGTATAATCAAGTTACACAGTATGGGGTTGAAATCTGATCACTGACGATGCTCACCATGCAGTGTTTCCAAGTCTCTCTTCCCTGACACCTTCATCTTCTTCACTGAAACATGACCCCAAACCTTCCCCCCATGGGTTCATATGCGAATAAAATATTCCCTAAATCATGTTTATAAATGTCAGGTTCACTGATATCGCTCCAATGGTCGTTAAATTGACTGCATGCTGACGAGGACCACAAGGTTGCATGCTTGCACGCTGTTAACAAACCTGTGAGACCAGTCTGATGCTGCTTGCTCAAAAAACTGGATTTATTTCTCTATCTACATACTTTCTTGTTCTAATGATTTCAACATGCCTAGCAGGTAAGATATTTAAGATATTTAAGCGTACTCACTTCCAATTTAAGACTGGACTGGAGATGTCTATATGAACTTTAGCGTATGGAAGTGACTGCCAAAAACTTTCCATATGCTAGGGCAATTCGTTATAGTGTGAAGACTGCTTAATGAAGTAGGACTTCTTTAGGGTACCAGAATTCTTCAGCAGAATCTCAATTTATCAGAAACTTGGACAAAATCCGGTGCTCTAACTTGGACAGCGACCACAAATTTGCTAACACTAACAGTGGCTCATGGAGTGTCCTTATCAAAATCCTGACCTCAACCCTGTTGGAAACATGTGAACTGTGCTGAAAGGGAAATTAAACACCAAATTAATAAAAGCTTGCATAGATTTTAAACATCTTTGCACATTAAAAAGCACCATTGTTCTTTCAATTCTCTTCGTGAATAATAAATTCATAAATTCATATTTTATTTTTCATAAAGCGTAATAAATCCTTTGTACTGCGAAAAGTCGCATGTGACACAGAAGCTGCTGTACATGAATGCGGAAGTGAGCTATATACTATACCGTCGTGTATATAAGCAGATGCTTGTCTGATGTATGTAAGCATTAACTGTTGTGTTTGCTGTTATCTTGCTTTATATGAACTGACGTCCTATTCTTGTGATTTCTCGCTCTTGTGAAAGTAAAACGGGCTCCAAATGGCAGCCTTTTCACTCAGGCTAATGCAAATTCCAACGGATTTGAGCAGATTACAACATTTGAAAACATAAGTTAAATCTACCTGATGTTGAAAATCATTTATTATATTTTCAGTGTAACGGTAGAGTTTAGAAGGCTTTTCTTTCATTCCGCTGTAACCAAATATCAGATGTGCTATACATCTATATTAGACCTTATATGTAGAGTTGACCAGTGTTCTTCAAGATTTTCCCTCATCTGGTGTTTTGATGATGGTGGTTGAGAGCACAGTCTAATGCATCACTTCAGAATCTCCCATAGGTGTCAATTAGCTTCGGACCTCTTCATACAGTTAAAGTCATTGCATATGATTTACATCACTTTCCTCCTCATCAAACCGTTCGGTGAGCCCAGGGGTCTAGGGAAGCATGTGAAGACAAACCATACCACCAAAATAAGTAAATGTAGTGCATGTGTGTGTATAGAGAGAAAGAGAGAGAAAGAGAGAGAGAGTGATGGATGTATAAAGCACAGTAGCTTTTCTACATTATTTAACCATAAGATGTTTCTGAAGTTCTTTCCTTTGGTTAATCTGTCTGTAAGAACTCATGAGTGGATAATTAAAGATGTATTGCACACCTTACTTAATGTTTTTAACCTTTGCTCAGTGGAAAAGACTTCTCCTTATTTAATATTTAAAGGCAGTAAAATTTGTCCCTCTAGACTTATCTCCTTTGCCTTTTTACAGTCCATAAGAGATAATTGATTGAGGTAATTAAAAAATGTAAATACTATATAGAGAAAGCTCATGATTTTCAAGACGTCCATGTAATAATTTGCAACCCCGTACAAAGACAATAAAATATTAACAATCTCTTAATTAATATTAATAAATAATATTTTCTACTTCATTAACATTTCAACTTCATGCCCAGGTACAAATACAAAGAGCCACATCAGCTCCGCCTCCACTCCCTTTGACTGGCAGGAGAGCTGCCCGGCCCACTCAGGCCTGGCAAGTGACTCGTCAGCACGCTGCACCCTCTTTAGCTGAGGCTACGGATGGCTGGAGACAGAGAAGTGCTTCCCACTGTCAGTGCACAGAGATGTGCAGTGGACGGTTTGAGCATCGCCACCTGGCTCAGCAGAAGGCCATCGCCGAGCAGAAACGACTTCTTAAAGAACAACAGGATATTATCTCTGAGCTGCAGGAGAAACAAAAACTTCTTGAACTAAAAGAAGAAGAAAAAGTCGAACAGCCAGCAGTCCAGGTCAAACCGTCAACATCTCAGAGTGTTAGCAAGATCAGGTAACTTCCCTGTAATCTTTCACATACTGGAACTCCTACAGCAGTATCTTTTTTTTTTTTTTTTTTTTTTTTAAAGTCACAAAAATTTTGTCAAGGTGGAGCTGGGTTGGTTTGAGTCCTGGGCTCAGGTCTTTCTATGCGGAGTTTGCATGTTCTGCCAATGCTTTCATGGGTTTCCTCCGAGTACTCCGGTTTCCGCCCACATTCCAAAGACATGCACATTTAGCTGTTCTAGATTGCCCCAAAATGTGAGTGCATATAGTTGTTTGCATATTGCCGTGATTGTCTGGTGAACTGTTTGGAGTGTACCGCGCCTTCACTGTAAGTATCTGAATACTTTATGGCTGACGCTAAACTAAATCTATAGAAAGCATGCTTTGTAAACATATTATTCATATATTTCACAGTCATAAATCAAAAGGAACCAGAGGTGAAAGCAGCACCAGTCTCCCAGCTCCCAAAGGGTGGAACGGTCGTCTTGCCAGCCCTCATCCTACACTAGGAGGTCAGATTTACATACGCTCATAGTTTTACACACAAACCTCTGCCACTGGAGTTGACATAATTCCGACATCCTTTCGTGCACTTCTGAGGGAAAATAATCCATGAGAAAAGTCACACTTCAAGGTCTCGCAGGCTGAATTTAGTATCATGTAGGAGGACTGAGAATAGGACAGGAAGTGCAGTCACACAGGGCCGTCTAGGTGGTGTGAACTCAGAGTTTTTCCAGGATAAATTGACCAGGAGCAGAATAAAGCTGTACAGTTTTTTGTCTGTGTCTAAGTCAATAGCATCTCTGTATAAACCTCAGCATCTGTTATTATTTTTGGCTGTGTGTTAGGTGGCTCCCACATCTGCTCACAGTCTTGTAGAAACGTGAGCTGATTCTTAAATCATAGATGTGCTGCTGCTTCCATAAACACATAACAGCATCATGATGGAGGGGGGAAAAGGATATTCAGGATTATGGAATGGCATTTGAACAAGAGTCTTAAACCGCAACCTCTCCGCTATTTAACCCACACCCACCCACCCCAAAAAAAAAAATGTAAATAAGTGTTAACCGTAAGAACAATGATGGTTCATTCAAGGCTGAGCCACGTGTTATGGAGAGACTAAAACTGATATGTTGCTTGGAAACCCCTTATCTGAACTTTGTCTTGACCTAATTCATTCACGATCTCTGCCTTGATCTTTCTCAGCAATGGAGGAGCGAGCTCGTCAGCGCGCGGAGCGCAGGAGGGAGGTGGAGGAGTTGAAGAGAAGACAGGAAGAAGAGAAGCTGGTAAGCATTGAAAGCGCATTACCGAAGATGAGATGATTTTATAGAATTAATGATTTTTTTTTTCCGCCCTCAGGCTCAGATGAAGGCGGAGGAGGAGGAGAAAGTGAGGCAGGAGCAGGAAGAGAAGCGTAAAGCAGCAGAAAAGAGGAGGGAGAAAAAGCAGGTGTGTGTGTGTGTTTATCTCAGACAGGGACATATTGGTTCTTTATCACGATCTCTGTAAGATTTTGGTGGAATTAGCACACCTTTTTACATCATGACATGTGGGGCAGAAACATGGTCATTAATGAAATTAGATGGAGACACTGACAGTATGGAACAATATTACGTTGGCAGTCATTGACAGTATTTAATGATAATTACTTAACATCCCTAGAAAAGATAAGGTCAGGAAGGAAACAATCAGAAGATGACCAGGAATTATTGATATCATTGAGAGAATATGATATTATAGGACAAATGGGCAAGACATCATTACAAGACTAAATAATATCAGGTGGTCAAAGAGGACAAAGGAATATACACAGATACAAGGACAAAGAAGAAAAGGAGGACCAAAGAGAAAATGGAGAACTGCACAGGATTGTGTTGCATGGCAGGACTTGTGGAGGCCACCTGCCAGTAATGGCATGAACAGGCTATAGATGATGATCACCATCATCCATCATCCTGAATTCATCACGAAATCTGTTTTCTATTAATGGAATAAGAAAAGTGTACACCTCTCTACTGACTGTTATACTGACTGACATGCAACCCCAAATATTAAATAGTTTTCTTCAGGGAGTCATATATTTTATTGGAACAGCACCAGACAGGATTTAAGTTCAAGGATCATCTGATCATCTTGGTCTACCTGTATGTTTCTCTTCCTCTGGTTTTACTCACACCAAATTTTTAACACAGCAAGCCGGTAACAACGACATCATTTGCCACTCTCAGTGTTAGACTTCCTTCTTGAAGGAGTTCTGAAAATCATCCTGTCTTCTTTGTTTAATTTCTTAACTCTCTTTTTGTGGTGATGTTTTCATCCATGGTCTTTTTCAAGTGCAGACTAATTTGCAATTTCAGATTTGTGCAAGTTTAAAAATGCAAATTACGTATTGTATATATTTCCATAATTATTTTCCTGCACTTGATTTGGAAAATCGTTCAGCAATACGTTTAACTATTAAACAGAAACTATTTTGTAGTATATCTGTGATTTATATATTTCTGTGTATTTAAAAATTCGGGTAAACACCCATAAGTGTGCTGATTCCATCATTTTTAGCAGGAGTTGTACATTTAACATACTGAAGGTCTTGTGCAGGTTAAGTTGTCATGTCTCATTATTTAAACAAGACATCGCCTCATTTATTTGACACCCGTGTTAAGATTATATTGATGATAATTAATGGTTTTCTTTTGCATTGGCAAGAAAATTTCTTTTCTTGATCCTGTTCTGTAGATAAATGTTTGTTGTTGTTTTTTTTAATTACCCTTGCAGCATATCAAGCCTATTATATGGGTTGCCAGGTCTGTGTGACAAAAGTAATTCATAAAAATGTGTCATGCAACCCAGCGACAACAAATATTAGGCATTTAATAGACAAACATTCCTGTTTTTCTAAAGTTTTCTTCAATACAGACATACAGAATATCATACTTGAATGATGAAAAAAAATTAAGCCATTTTGCTTACATACAATGGATTTCATTCATACTGGAGCAGTACATTAACATTTATAATACATTTTTTTGTACTCCAACTTCTTGACACCCTCATTAATTAATTGAATTGTAATATGACTTTTAAATGTTTTACAGTTGTGTTCAAAATAATATCAGTCCAGCATCACTGAGCCAATCAATCAGTGTTTGGTAGAAATTATATTTATACATGGCAAATAATTTACTAGTAGGTGTAGTAGAGTAATAAAAAAAAACACACCCAAGTCATGACATGCATGCTGCTGATTCTGTTTAATCGAGTCATTAGTTGAACATGGCGTGCTCAAAATAATAGCAGAGTGGAGTTCAGTTAGTGAGGTCATTCCTTCTGACAAATTCCTTCTTCCTTTGTCCTTCAACAAAAGGTTATGGAGTGGCCAGCCCAATCCCTGGACCTTAATCCAATAGAAAACTTGTGGGGTGACATCAAAAATCTTCTTTCTTTCTGAGGCAACACCAATAAATACAGAGGGGTTGTGTAATGAAGTCCAGTTTTCCAGGGCTGGAATCCCTGTTCACAGTTGTTAGAATTTGGTGACTCCATGCAACACCAATGTGAAGCAGTTCTCAGAAACAGTGGATATACAACTTATATATTAGTTCAGTGATTCACAGGAAGACACTGCTATTATTTTGAACAGCATAGAATTCCCCTTTCTTCACGTTCTATAAAGGAATAACAGATCAGGTATATTTTTCTTCATGTTTTGATTTAGAATTGAATTTGCAGTGTTCCCAATGTATCTGCGTGTATTGAAATAAAAGCTATTATATGGATTTTGAGCTTTGCTCACTTTTTTAAACACACTGCTTTTTCTCAACACAAGTATATATTTTGACTATTCAATATAGTGTGTTAAATTGTTAAGCTTAAAAAAGCAAGACAAAAAATACCTTGTGCTCAACCAGAGTCAAGAATTCATGTGTCCAAGTTTGTGAGGTGTGTTTCAGCAGATGAGGTTGGATGGAATTATGTAGGGGGCAAAACCAACACGGGAATACTCCTCTCATAGTCTACTTGTTCTTTCTTGGAAGGTTTACCTCTAAGTATAAGGAAATGATGCACAAGTTATCTGGCCTGATTTTTGCTTCAAATAGATAAAATGTGTGTACGTGTGTGTGTGTGTTTAGAGGGAGATGGAAAAGCAAAAGAGAATAAAACTGGAGCAGAAGTTATTAAAGCAGGCAGAAGAGCACTATCACCGATCCCAGCTTCTGTACAGAGGAATAAAACCATGGAAACGGCTGGTGGAGCAAAGCCATACAAACACTCAGGTGAACACACTTAGTTTTCTCTACGATCAGAATTATACATACAGCACACCAAATATTTGGTTGAAACAAGTTTTGAAAATTTCACCTTGATGCTTTTGGTAACCATCAACAAGCTTATGTCAGAATTATGGTCCAATTAAATTTGGTGCTTTTATGGCACTTTTAAGTACAGTTCATTTTTTTCCTTGGGCTGAGATCACAACTTTGAGAGCTATTCCAAAAGCTTAGTGTTAGTCTGCATTTTATATGTATTAAGGATCATTGTCCTTTAGAACACTTGGTTGTGTCCAAGTTCTTGTGTCTACATCCTTCACTCTTCCCTCTGCCTTGTGCAAGACAGCAGTTCCACTGGGATCAAAACAAATCTTGAACTCATGTCTACTCAAATCTAGCACCATGCTTAACAGTTTGTCCAGTGTTCTTAAGGCTGAATACCTCATTGTGGTCATTGTGGCCAAACAACTCAATCATTGTCTGATCTCCACAAGGCTTTTTCTTTATGTATGTAACAGCTGCAAACTTCAATTCATCTTGAAGGTGTCACTTTCTTTCTTGGACAGAAGCCCCTCTGGCTGCTGAGATTTAAAACTGGCATGACCGTAGACAGTGACACTGGTATTCCAGCAGATTCCAGTTCATGTTAGGTCAGTGTCTTGGTGCTTCCTGGCCATCCAAATCAGTTTCATCTCAGCTGAGGGTGACCATTTAGGTCTTCTTCCAGACCATGGCAATATGGCAACACCTCCATGTAACTTACTGATTAGAAATGGCTCCAAGAGACTCCTGAATGTGTTGGTCTACAATCCACTTTGTCAGATCTTCTTGATCATTTTCATTATACTGTGTTTTTCAATCCCATAACTCAAAGGAACTCTTTGTTTGCATAGCGAAACTACTTATTGTTATATTGGTAATATTTGGTTCTTTATTTTCTCATATCATGACATTCATTATATTCATTGCTCATGAGTGGATGTAAACCACATCTGCATCACAAAACCACCAGCATCCGTTCAGAAAAAATGCCCATTTTACTGCCTGAACAAGTGCTGTGTTTATTCCTCTGTTTATTGATGTTCCTGTCCTATCAGCAACTTTACACCACTTCAGACTTTTATCAAGATGAGCAGGGATAAGATATCGTGCATGTGCCTGGAGGACAAGAAGAGTCAAGTACACGGCAAGTTCTATTAGTTAGAAAAGTAGCTCGAGGTGTCAGCCAACCAGATGGCTGGTGCACTCTGAAAACATGGATCCATAGATTCACTGCACACTAGCCTGACAGGATGAGCGTTCTTTTTCTACTGCGTTTGAAGCATAAAGTTGCATACTTAAATAACCTAGCTACAGAAAACTGTCAAGGCAACCACAGACCGTCCATCCCTTCCAATGAGGCTGAGACCGTTCCCAGGCATTTTTGTTAACCATTTTTTTGGCTTGTGCAATCGTAGTGATTTTGGCAACCGTGCCATCTGGACGAAATACGCTATGATGGTAATTATGTTAATGTCTGATACTCTTTATATTACTTCCACTAGAAAGCTGTGGCGCATCACACGCAGGTTCTACAAAGACACTGCCTTCAGTTTTGGCTACATACAACAGGTGAGGCCCTGGCAGAGAAAAGGAACCGTGCAGACCAGCTATACAAGTGCATTCTGCTGCGGCGATCTCTGTACAACTGGATAATGGTAAACAAAGTACAATTTGCCCATTTAAAATTTTCCCAATGCAGCAAAGCGCTTAAAAGAGTAGATATCAGCAACATCAGTTATCTGTAGCATTATCGCTTCTATGCTGATATGCCATATTTCTTCAGTTTAGGCACCTGCAGGCTCAGCAGGCGGTTCAAGCTGAGCACTTTTACAACACTCAGATTCAGAGGAAGGTCTTCAAGGCACTGCTGGATCATACAATCCACCAGAGACTGGAGGCCAGGGGTAGAGAATGGCAGGCTAACAAGCATAGTGCCAGGTCAGCAAGCTAATGAACACAAAACTCGATGCTTTATGTGAGGATTACACGCTAACTTGCTGTTCTGTGTGTCTCAGGCGGATGCTGAAAAAATGTTTCGCTGCTTGGCAGAGTCTACCGGAAATTCAGCAGGAGGAAAGAGCGCGAGATGAACGAAGAGAGCAGCTCAGACTCAAAGTAGCCGAGGTCCTCCCAGATTTCCGATTCTCACCGCTGGAGAGCATATGGGGCTTATCGTCACATGACACAGAAATAAGACACCAGGGTGTCCGTTTGAATAACAATAATTCTAATAGATAAAAATGCAATTCACAATCTTTTTGGAAACTTTCACTTATAATTTTGAGACTCACAATTAATTTGAGCAGCTTGTCACTGATGCATCATTACACTTCTTGTGTAAAAGAGACAAAACCTGTCTTCTTCAGTGATTGTTTCTTTGCTCATGTGATTCTTAACAAGTTTTTAACAAGCAGCTGTACATGCACACTTCAGTCTCAAAGTGCCTGAGCCACAGGAAAGTTACACATCCACCATTACAGAGAGAATTTTATAATCCGAGTCAATCTTTGTATTCTTTCTGCTATCGAGCCAACACAACAAAGAATTAACTTCAACCACCAGACAATGCCTTGAATCAAAGCTTTTTATAATTTAGGCTTTACAAATCTGAAACATGACTTTGAGGAAGCCAAATATCCTTTGAAGACCAATGCTTTTCCCAGATCACCCAAAACCAGAAAGACCTTGGGAACGAGGTGTTTCGATGTAGCAGGGCCTTAAAATGAGATGCTTATTTACTCTTGCCTGAGTGATGGTAAAGAGAGAGGTGAGAATAAGCCTGTAACGATAGTCAATTAATTGGCCCCTCAGATTGTTAATGAAAACAATCGCCATCCTTTTCCTAACCACAATTAAATACTGTGATCGTGTGCTTATTTACATAAGAAAAGTCGAGGCTGAGAGTATTTTCCTGCTTCAGCTGCATCTCACTTTTGGTTAAATTGGTTTTATTTTAGGTGCATATATTAATATTACATTCTTTTTGGTTTACTGAAGTTTTTAAATGTTCTGAAGTAATACACTTACATTTATATTTCATAGCAGGTACTTGCATTATGCTGTTTATCATTATAGCTATGGCCAAAATGTTCTTTAAAATGTTATTTTTCTTTTTGAAAATGACAATATATAGTTATCGTGATAGACAATACATTGTCCCAGAAGCTAACAAAAAAAAGTTATGGTGACAGGCCTAGAAGAGATTTCTTGTTGTCTGTCTTGTCGAACCACAGCTAGTGTGAAAAAGAAACCCGCACAAGGTTGATATGGTGACCAATTAATTTTTTTTTTTAGCTCCTGCCTTCAAAGTGGATCGGGAGCTTCCATCACAGTTTAGTCTCTGGACATTTACTTGCCACGTGCTGAAGCTTGGGCTTTCAAACTTGCTCTATATTTGCACATTATGAAATGGTCCTGTGGCTGGAGCACCTGGATCCCTGAAGTCTGGGCTCCTGGAGCACGAGTAAGTGTGCATTGTGGAGGTTTTTTGTATTGCAATGTTTCTCCCCCCATGCTTGCAGCATCTATTTTAGGCTTCATCGCAAATCAACCTGTGTTCCTTATGGCCTATAAGCTGCACTTCCATACCCAGGTAATAATGGCATATGTGCCCTCATGAGTGCACATCGTACCGAGTGGAACATTGTTTGGGGCTCAGCCTGAGACAAACTAGATCTCGAGTTTATTTGCTTTGACGCAAGTTAAAAAGAAAAACTCGGAGAAGAAATGGCTCGTTTAAAAAAAAAATTACACACAGTTACACTCACTATTATATTATCAAGTTAAGCATACTCGGTGTGCCGAAACTGTGTAGCTTCACGAGAGAAAGAGAGAGCTGTAGGCTACGAAACGTGAAACACAGCTCTGCAGTCCGGCATGCCCAACTGGTGACACAGCTCCTTTAAAATGAGTTGAAATTGCACATACTCACTCTGACCTGAATTATTTAACATTGCATTGTATATACATACTTTAAACACTTGTGTCCACGTGAGAGAAACACAGCAAACACAGTCCTCTGTCAACATCTGAAATTCTGGACCATCTCCATTTTCACCCCCTCACATGTCCAAAGGCACTACATCAAGCTTGATTGTGAATTGATGTCTACACAACACTATTTTACATTCCGGACAGCGGAGACAGATATACAGCAGCTCTAAAAGTTATGACTTTATGGCTTATGACTCACAGATGTTGGGTCTGGTGATGTTTGAGGGCTGGGCTTCCTTACTGTTAAGGTGCACTAATGAGGCATTGTGATCTGGTTATAGTAGACAAAATAAAATATACTGCTGCCATCTAGTGGACACGAAAACAACAACAGTAAATCTCTTCTGCTATTTGGACTATTCTTAGGAACATGGTACATATGCATGTGTGTAATCCTTCACTTAGAAACTTTTAATGACCTCCCATGAGTCTCTACATCTTGTACATTACCAAAACACCTAAACCAGATCTGTGGGTTTCAGGGATTTTGGCTCCAATGTCTCCGCCATGTTGAGGAATTCAGTCCAGTTGGCACGGAAACCACGGGAGTACACACCTGTGTCGATGATGAGGCCGCAGAGGACGCTGCGGCCTGTTTTTTCTCTCAGAGCAATCCGAGCCTCACGCTCCGTCACATTGTAGCTGACGTTGATCAGCTGCAGCACCAGCAGTTGGAGAAGTCCTCCGGTGACAATACTGCTGTACCAGGCACAGGTGAAACACAAGGCCGAACTGGACAAGCACAAGAAGGTTTAAACTACTGATGACAGATTAATTTTTAAACACAGTGTAACATGAGGCAGGCATGACTTAGACTTTTAAAAAGGTGCACAGGTTACAAAGTAGCACAAACCTTTCCTTGAAGGAAACTACCAGTAACTGTGAGCTTTAGGTTTACAAAAGAGGCTTCCTGTGATTATCAATACAGATTTTTAAAGCTCTTAAAACCAAGAACATATTACAAATATTCTCACTGTAGTGCAAGAACTACACTGCTTTTAAACTGGATGAAGTCAACATTTTTCACTAGTACTTATGTTTATAAGAATAAGGGTAGTCTCTATTCCAGACCTCGCATACTGAAATCACTGAACACCAAAATGTCCATATTATTTTAGTTAGCTTTTGTTTTATGAACACAAACACTTAAAAAAATGCATCATTTATACATTGGCTAATGCCCAAATTCCTAATTCCGTAAATTCCTTTGACTGCAGAAAGTTAACAGCTGCTGTAACATACAGTGCCAGTCAAAAGTCTGGACACATCTACTCCTTTTAACTGAACGAGAAGGTATGTCCAAAGTTTGGGTACTATACAGAGCCATTCTTTACTCTGGTAGTGTAATCCCTATGCATGATGACACGGTTGCAGCCTTTAAATTTAGACCAGAAACATTTATGTCTGCTCTTGTCAACGTTTGAATGTACTGTTCCACAGGATTACTACAAATTTTCTGAGACGTCAATACCCAAATAAAACATCTTGGACATACATGTCACCATACACTATAAAATTAAGTACCATTAGTAGTACAGCAGTCTAGAATGGGGCAGTTCCCTCAGAGGTATTTATTATTAACTGATTACCATACTATATGGCATATATATATATAAATACTGAGGTCAAATAAATTCCCTGAGGGGGTACATTAACATAGATTGTACCATTGGGGGACAGAAATTTACTCCTTCTGTACAGATAGTGGGGACCTGAATATAATCAAATTAAGTAAACTGTATTGCACAAACTAGCTATGCAAGAGTTCCCACCTGGACTCACTATAGACATCGGGGCAGTAGAACAAGGCAGTCAGGAGACTCTGGGTGGGACACACGCTGCGCAGCACCAGGCTGATTCCATACATTGAGGTCAGCAGGAAGAAGAAGAGTGTCAGCAGGAAGCTGCGATGGTTGGCCTGACCCACACAGCTGTTAATCCTGTCCAAGCAACAGTATAGAGGTCAGGATCTGACTACAGCTACGTTTTGATTGTGCGCACACACCCCTCAACTAGTGTACTGTGGTTAAGTTATATTGTTAAAAACAGATTAGTCACTTCAGTTGCCATAACGATGACATATGAACAAAAGTTTGTGGACGCTATTACATTTATGGCATTTGGCAGACACCCTTATCCAGAATGACGTACATTCATCATTTCAATACAACTAAGCAGCTGAGCGCTAAAGGCTTTGCTCAATGAGCCAACAGTGGCAGCTTGGTGACACTGGGCTTTGAACCACCAAACTTCAACTCAGCAATCCAGAGCCACCACTGCCCAAAAAATGCTTGACCATCAGACCCATATGTAGCTTCTTCCAAAATTTGGTGCCACAAAGATGAAAGCACACAACTGTGCAGAATGTCTTCATCTGCTGTTACAATTTCCCTTCACTAGAACTAAGCAGCTCACACCTGTTCTGGCATGACACTCCCCCTGCACACACAGAGAACTGCATGAACACACAACGTGCCAAGGATGGAGTGGTTGAACATGAATCACTTTTACACAGCACTGACCTCGACCCCACTGAACATGTTTGTGGTGAACTACAATGCAAACTGTGTCTGCGCTTGACCTTGATAATGCTCTTGTCTGATGCTGTAGCTATCCGCAACTGAGAGTTCATGAGAGTTAAATTTCCGGGCTCTCATGGGAGGGGTTAGCATGTGTTCACTTCCGTTTCTCACAGTGATCACCAGCCAATCATGAGATTCCGTGAGCTCATTCGTACAAGGGATTGGGTAGCGCTTTCCCTCCGAGAATGTTAAGCCGCTCTCAAATACGTATGCGCAGCAATTCGAAAACTGGCGGGTGGCAGCATCACGTCATGGAGGGGGCATGTGCATGCTTACGGCCCTTGCTGGTTGGTGGTGGTCATGTGATAGGGAAGGCAACACTTGACGGGTTGGAATTAGATACGACTAAATTAGGGAGAGTGAAAAAAATATATAAAATATAAATAAAATAATGCTCTTGGGGAAGAATGATCGCAAATCTCCCCAGCCACACACCAAAATCTAACAGCCTTCTCAAAAGAGAGAAATTTTTTATAACAGCAAAGAGAAACTAAACATGCGATGGTTAAGAAACACAAAGGAGATCTGTTTTTTTGGTCAAGTGTCCCTAAACTTTTTTTACATATAGTGTAGATGTGTGTGTGTGTATACATATACATACATATATATATATATATATATAAAACACACACACAACATACATAACGGTTATGCTGTTACAAAAAGACTAAAACTGAAAGAAATGCACCAGACACAGTGATGGTCCAGACGACGAACGCAAGCGCCACAGATCCTGCAGTGTCCGGCTCGTGGAGGACGCACCAGCTTGCAGAACGAACACCAGTTCCTCCTGCCGCTGTCCTTCTCCAACACGCCGCCTGTCACCTCTCTGGACTCAGCGACCTGCTCAGCAGGACTCGTCCGATTGGTGATCACAACCTGATGCCGTGAGCCATTGTTGTAAGTGGAGTCTATGTCTGGGGGCAGGCTGTGATACGTCACTGTGCTGTGGGTGTCAGCTGGACAGGGCTTGACGTAGCCTGGCCCTTTCTTGGTATTAATGAGGGACATGAGGGTAAGTGCTACACCTACAGTGATGATCCCAAGCTGCACGTTAGTGACATCTCCTCGCGGCATGACTTCAGTGAGGAAGAGGTAGTAAATGTAAAACAGGGAGAACAGTGCCAGGCTGAGGAAGAACAGCGTGCGTCCTTTCTTGCGGTGGGTGAAGTAGTAATACCAAAGCACCATGCCAGGAAGTGCCGTCAGGACTACGAGACCCAGCAGGTAATGCAGAGCAGCGATGTGCAAAAGGATGGGAAGTAGGATAAGAGGTGGGATCAAAGAAAGTTCAACCTTTTTAGCTCCAGAAATCCAGGGCACTCGCAGACGATCGGCCACTGTGGCCACCACGCGAGATAGAGAGTCCACCTTCTGGGTGTCTCTCTTCATCCATCTGTGAAACATCAGAAAAGTGATTGTAATGCAATTTGTCCTTTCATAGTGGTTTCAGTTAAACAAGTTGACAGCGAAAACATAACGAGTCAAAGCTAACTGGAACAGCTGCTGTTATTTTCTATTACTTATTGCTCTATTGTGCCCCCTACTGGAGTATCAGACTGGTTCATTTGCAGGGGCTGGTTTAAGAGCTGGGTTTTTTGGCCAGTCCGCCACTGCAGGTCGTATGTTTGACACCCTTGCTCCACCCTCACCTGTCACAAGCCTCGTCCAGATCCTCACAGTCACAGCAGCACGCTGCCATGTGACTCCGCCCACCAAGTCGGTCCACATACTCACAGCAGCACAAAGGATCATCTGGCTCCGGCGCCTTATTGGTTCGCTTCTTCATGATGGATAGCAGCTCATCCAACAACCCTCAGAAGGTCATCGTTCACCTTTAGGAAAAAAATAGAAATTAATTGAGGGCTATAGCTTGTTTTCTCACTGCAGCCTCATCTATTATATACTGTTTAATCCGCTGCCTTCCATTTCCTTTAATGGCTCAGATTTCAGACTTGAGCACTTCATTCAGTCTAGAACAATGTAGCCACACTGTCACATGGCCTCAGCCCTGCAATCAGACCATGAACCAGGAGCAAAAAAAAAAAAAGCTCAGGGTTCGATCCCTACTGATAAAATCCTGCGGTTCTTCACAAGAGAAAGACGCATCATTGCATTTAGTAGGAGGAGCTTAGAGTTTAAAGTTTTGGACTGGTGTTAGCCAAGCTTGAACTCCTTGAGCCCACCCACCCATTTCACAAAGTTCCACCCCCAGCATCCTTGCTGGTCTGTAGAGAAGGAAAACATTAAAGATTCATATAAAGCAACTACTTCAGCAATACAGTACGATTTACCCCCACTGAGATTTAACACGATTTCATTCAAAATACAGTTCAATGATGGAATAAAATGGAGTTCTTATTTAGCATTCCGACATTGTTGCAAAAGGTAAACGAAAGTCATCAGGAGATGACGTATTCCCAATGTGCGTGTCTTTGGACTGTGGGAGGAAACCGGAGTACGCAGAGGAAACCCACACAAGCACAAACTCTATACAGAGACTCCCTCACCGAATCCAGGCTGTGAGGTAGACATGCTAACCACTATGCCTCCTCCACCCCTTACCATCATTAATGTAACTAAGAAGCCTTTAAAAAATGGCCACAAGGAGGCGCATCCAAACACAAACAAGCTCTCCGGACCGGAAATGGGTTTTTCCCCCAAATGGTTTCTAAACCCACTGTGCTGAAGCCATAGCGCAAACCTTTACAGTTGAACATGTTTTACAAATCTTCAGAGTTAGGCCTATTTGTACAAGTAATTATTTTTAATGACTACCCCCTCCCCCTAAAGAATTCGTTTATATTACTGAGGGGTTGTTTTTTCTGCGGGGGAATAAGTTACTTCTGTAAAAGAAAAGTTTCGCAACCGGAAGTTTAGTCAGTCGGAAGGGAGGGAGGGGGCTACAGAGGATCTGATCGGTTATAATGGGCTTCATATAATGCTGAAACATCTCTAGCTTACAGTGAAGGTCGAAGCTCAGGTCTGTTTATTAAAAACACTGGAGTGCGAAGCACTGACAGCTGTATAAATAAAAAACAAAGGATTATCACCAAAAAAAAGCAACACACTGTATACACACCCTGTGTGTGTGTGAGTGAGAGCGAGAGAGAGAGAGAGAAGGAAGGACTAAAACACGCCCTGAACAGGTTCATTTCCTTTTCTAGTTGATGCATGACAATGAAAGGATGTTTGTATTTCCTTCCTGCATTTTAATAAAGTTATCTGTTCAAATGTGGACCGTCGGTGACTTTACAGTGTCTGTTTTCATGAGTTACCTTCCTATGGCCGGCAGTGCTCTCTCTATCACACACAGGCGGTTACAGCTCTACCTGTGTTTGGCGATGTCGTTGGGAAATCGCTCAGCCACGGCAGCGCACCCGCCCGTCTGGTTGCCAGGTCGCGTTATTTCCTTCTCTGCACGAAAACATTCTTTCTTCCTCGGTGTTACTAAACACACACATACATCGTATTATTCACCCAAGGTCAACGCGAATTGTGATCTCCGCAGCAATATATATACCAGTTGACATGTATACTGTGGATAATCTCAGACCGGACGCTGTCGGTTTTCTCACACAGTCGCTTCATGGCCGCTCCATGTAGTCAACGAACAGTGGACGGGGTTGCCAGATACCCGCGGTTGATCCGTCACTCTTATTTCACAAGTTATAATTGCACACAAATTTTAGGTGCATTTGACAGTTAATTGGGGAAGTATTAATGAAACCGATCAAACAAGTGGTGGAACGGTGGTTAGTAGTTTCACCTCACATCTTAGGAAGGTGTTTGTGTGGAGTTTTCGTGTTCTGTGCATGCTTGTATGGTTTTTCTAAGTAATCCAGTTTCCTCCAACAGCCCAAACACTGGGCACACTAGGCCACTGTCTAGGGAGGGGACCCCAACGGACAACTGGTAGAGTGTATAGCATTGACACTAGGTCTGCTCCTTGGCGTGAATAATGATACCATATAAAGGGGATCCACTAGTTTGTTGCTATGAGCATACCCAACAACCTCTCTCTCTCTCTCTCTCTCACACACACACACACACACACACACACAACATCTGACAAGTGATCCTGATCCTTCTGTTTTTCAAATCTTGTCATCAGCCCTGATGTGTTCCTGCTGGTGGGAGTTCTCATCTTAGAAGCCCCTCGCTCCTAATGCTGATGATCAATGTGGTCCTAAATATACACTCAAAAACTCTGATGATGACTTTGCATTCCTGTTGATACACATGCTTTGACCAAAATTACTCAGGACTATGATTAGTATTACAATTATAAGATAACAACCTAGTCTTCATGCTCAACTATAAGTTCCTGCTGCAGGCCTTGTATTCTACCTGGTTTCATGACATTTGCAGCATTTGGCACTGTTATCCAGAGCAACTTGTAATTATCATTTTTACACAACTGAGCATTAAGGGCCCAACAGTGGTGATAGTGGGGCTTGAACTGCTGACCTTTGGATAAGTAACCCATTGCTTAACCACTAAGCCACCACTGCCCTTTCAAGTTTAAATTTTGGGCCTGGTTCCTCTTAAGGTTTCTTCCTCGAGTCATCTGAGGGAGTTTTTCCTTACCACCGTCATAACAGGCTTATTTATTAGGGATTTATGGAGTTTATAGAATAATGTTTATTTCCTTACCCAATTTTTTATTTCACTGTGTAAAGCTGTATCATGACAACGTCGATTGTAGAAAGCGCTATGCAAATACAACTGAATTAAATTGTGTTCTCACAGGCTGTCCATTGCCCCCACATTCGCCATCACCACAAACACTTCTTGTTAATACTCTAGCAGTGCCGGTTAACTATGGATTTTATTTATATTCATGCAGTTTTGTTCTATTTTGTGTTTTGTCTGTATGATATGTATTTAAAATATGAAACCTGTTTAAAGAAGTCAGTATTCTGTATGTGTGTATTCTTAATTGGGGTGGGGGGTTGCATCTTGTCAAAAAGGGCGCTCAGTCCCTAGAAACGGCTCTGACGACATGCACATAAGGTCAACTGACTACTGTAAATTGTCCATACATGTGAATGTATGAATGCGTATTAGTGTCTGTATTTGCTGGCGGATGAGTGGCATGGAGGGATGGATGGATACCTAATCAAGTGTTATCTAGTGTGACGCCTTGCTTGGCTAAATTCAAACCCCACAGACACACTGGTTCTTTGTGAATAAGATTGTAGAACCCCAGTATATTTATTCTGATACTTTTTAGTTATTTTCCCATTTTCACTTTTTAATGCTAGACTTGTCTCAGATACTGGATATTGATGAATTAAAATATTGTAGTCAGTGTGGAAACCTCAGGCTTGAACCTCATTTTCTACTAGAGGTTTGCACTAAATTGGTTATTGAGAGGATATCCATAAATAAATATTGTCACGGTTACGTTTTCATATTTACATTACAGTACAGAATATGTTCAACAGTATAAATTCCTTTTGTCTCAATATACTTTATTAATAAATAAAGATAAATCGTTCATACCCGAGGATCTCTACCGATCTGGCAACCTTGATGGGCGTCTTGTCTATTCAGTGTCCTTATAAGCTTTTATTTCCAAAGGTGAATCTTTATTACGCCATTAGGTTTCATATATGAACAGAACTGATTCAAGGACACGTGATTACTACAAACAATGAGTAAAATAAACCCATTACTTTAAAATTTAGGATTCTTCCTGAATTATTCTTAGTGACACTCAAAGCCAGTCTGGGCCTGGTTTCTGTTAGTACATAAGTGTTGGTTGTAATGTGGGTACAGCAAGCATTCACTATGCACACACATTACACTGCTGTTTACTGTACAAAGATCAGATAATATCTCTGTGATAGTGCCTAGTTCATAATGCTCACTGCTATTGTTGTATTATTTATTGACTTATGAGGCTTGTGTTACAATGCTTAGACCCTGGATGCTTACGCACATTAAAAAAGAAAATTACACACATAAAATTCACAGTGAATTGTAGAAAATTTCAATAAGATATTTTTATCCTAATTACAATAGGCACTAAAAAAAAATAACCCATTACAAGAACTTCATACATCCATACATATTCACAGCTATAATATCAAGGCAAACAATGATCAGTGAGAACTACGTAGTTCGTGTGTCTAAAAAATTTAATAAATAAAAACATTATTTTGGCCAGCAAGAATTGATCAATCTATGCTTTTACCACACAGAGATTTCCACCATTAAAAACATCTGTTTATACAGCATTAATGCCAAAATCACCACAAACAGGCTTTTATTTAAGGCATAAATAAACATCACACAATTTATTTAAAATATCCATGTAGGAGGAAGGAAAAAGGCATTATTTCCTGAAAAAGATTTACAAAGCTCAGCTTAGGCTCATACATTAATTTTTAAAATAAAAACCACATCTGTTATCTTTGGAAAGATTTTGTGCAAATAATATTATTAATGCTGTTTGAGCCCTTATAACATTTGTACAATTTCATATACATTAAGATGTACTGTAAACATTCTATAACTGATATATAACTTTAAATTACCAATTATGCAAGTCTGAGTAATGTTCATGTTATTTACAAAGTTGCTGTACAACTATTCCTCCAGAGGAACAGAAAATATTCAAGAATCTTAAAAAAAATAAAAATAATAATAATAATAATAATAAAACAACTGCAGACTTTATAAATTAAAAGTCTGTAATCTGAATCCATCTGCAATAAATTGTATATAAACAGGCAGAACAGACATTCAACAGTGTTTAAAGCTGCAAACATTTCCCAAAGTATCAAAGTCACATTTTAGTCGTACACACACACACACACACACACACACACACACACACACACACACACACACACACACACACACACTCTGGAGAGCGATTATAAACAGAAGTGTTACAACTGCTGTGCAAATAAACAGGCCAAATTATGACACATGAAATAATTAAGGTCGATGACTATAAGCATTTACGCTATAATTAAAAGGGAAGAAAGGCAACACCTGTGATTTGTAATGTACCCTGAGCTCATGGGGCAATGGGCCTGCATTGCTCCTGGTGTCACCACAAATCCCTACACACTCACACTTGGCTCAAAAACATCCACAGAAGGCCTGAGGTAGTAACACATGATGGCAAAATGGCATCACTGAGGTAACCATTGCCCATGACAACATCCCCTGATGTGCGCAAAGCCTTGTGGGCCAAATTTCCCTGCACTCTGTGGGTCACCAGGCAGCATGTCATAACCGAGCGTCTGTCTTATTGGGAAAATGGAAGTTCTGCTGAAGCACCACGAGAGACTTGCGTAACTGGGGAAGGAACAAGGAGCCGTCACAAATAGAAAAAAAAGCACACTAAACACCTCAGAGAAATAAAAGAAAAGATACAGATTCACTGCATTTTGTATAAGGTCAAACAGAACAATATCTCCTGAGATAGCGAAGTACACCATGTCCAAAGAAGAGTGCGGTCTGTGCTGAGGTAAACCACATGATCAGCTCCAGGTAGAAGCCTGCTACATTAACAAACCTGTTCTAGAAGGTTGATAGAGTCCTGTAGCACAGCCCTCAGTAGGCGTGTCTCCTCCTGGCTCCTGTGGAATGTGTCCTGTCGAGGGCCTAGGTCAGGTGACAAACTGTGTAGGACGAAAAATGCCACTTTACAACACAAGAACTATCTTCATATACACACACACACACACTATATA
>JBCNYG010000023.1:9494902-9508238 GCA_039654305.1 Porochilus rendahli | reverse complement strand
GATGGGCGCCAGCCTCCCCGCGACCCTAATTAGGAATAAGCGGTTCGGAAAATGAATGAATGAATGAATGAATGATACAGGGAGGTTGAGGTCACAGATACAGAGAGGTCACGGTCACGAATACTGGATGGTTGAGGTCAAGGTCACGAATACAGATAGGAAGGGACAAAAAAGAACCTGAAGATTGCAGGAGGGAAAACCAGATCAGAGGAAAAGATGGGAGGAAATTTTTCGAACCTTTTGGAAAATCAGAATGAGAATACTTTATTGTGTTGAAAAAGATAAAGGGAAAAGAAGGATAAGCAAGAAAGGGTGTTATAATGGATGGAAGCTGACAGAAAGTGGAGAAAAAAAATTGAAACCACAGAGAAGAGCACTCGCCCAGAGTCAGCTAAGAAGGGCGCCAGCCTCCCCGCGACCCTAATTAGGATTAAGAGCTTCAGAAAAGAATGAATGAATGAATAAATGAATGATCACAGAGAAAAGTAGGTGAAGGAAAGGGGAGAAGAGGAAGAAAAAAGTAAATTGGGGGGTTGGGTTAAAGATGGGAAGCAGAAAGGAGGGGGAAGTAAAGAAAGAAAGGAAAGAAACAACAGTACAGGATGGAAAAGAAAGAAGTGAGAGAGGAAGAGAACAAGCATGAGATGAGATAAGAGAGAAATCCTTTACTGAAAAGATGAAAGAATAAGAGAAAGATGAGGAGAAAGAAAGAAGGGAAGCAAAACGATGAAGAAAAACATGGAGAAGAAGAAAAAGAGTAGGAAGTCCTGTCAATGAACTGTTACCATGGTTACCATAACCAATTTGTCCCTCATGGTGTGTACCTGTGGAGACGATTGAGGATGGAATGGGACGGAATGTTCCGGAGTGGCGTGCATGACAGTAGTGTTGAAGTGGAATGTGGTGTGAAGCAGGGTGCAGGTTTTCGGGAGAACTCTATTCAGGGACGTGCAGCAGCTCTGGGTTTGAAGTTTGGCCTCAGGGCATCTAATTAAAAACAGATGGCTTTAGAACATAGAAAACACACACGCACACAAACACACACACACAGATAGCCATACACACACACACACACACACACACACACACGCCCATACATATCCATACATATTTACACACACACACACACACACCCATACATATCCACACATATTCACACAAACACACACACACACACAAACACACATTATATATATATATATATTCATAAGATATGAAGATAATTCTTGTGTTTTAAAGTGGAATTTTTCTTCCACTTACAGGAGTAACTTTATATCATACTCTAATCTTGTCCCTCATTTTACACAATGTGTCCCTTACCTGGCCTCAGCTCTTTCCCTCATTCGCTGCTTAGTGCTTAAGTACATCCGATGCGCAACGTCCTCCATGGCCCACAGCTTAAAAAACAGTCCCAGGTTCAGTATGGTCAAGATCAACAGTCTGGAAAAAGTGTACAAGTAAAATCAGTAAATCCCTGAGCTGTATCATGCATGAAAAGTAGCACCATGTGAAATTCTGCTACGACACCGCTCCAGAGAATCACTGTGATACTGGACAAGGTTCCAGGCTTTCAATTTGGCTCTTAGAAATGATAAACATTAGCAGCTTCTTTAGCAATGGTTCATGGTCATGGTACACAAAACCAGCTTCCTGTTTATGAATCTGAATGGCATCACACCTAACTTCCTCCTTTATATATCTTCATATATGAATGGATTAAACACTTTATACATATGAGGAAATAAATTCATTCACTGTTCATTTTCTGAAGCACTTAATCCTAATTAGGGTCGTGGGGAGGCTGGTGCATATCTCAGCCAACTCTGGCAGAGTCCACCCTGGACAGCTCGCCAGGCCACCATAGGGCAGAATCATGCTGACGTCTATGCAGCCTACTCTTGACAAAAATCAGCAATGATTTTTTTTACATGCCTCTCACCATAAACAGTAAGCGACACAGCCAGCCTTTGATAACCCAATTAGCTACACTGGGGGAAAGCGTGACAACTCATTGATAGTGGGGTTTGAATCCCCAATCTTGGGATCAGTAATCCAGCACCCTACCACCAGGCCACCAATGCCCTAGGTTATAAATATATATTTATATATAAAATAAAATTTTGCAGGTTATTTACTACTGGGAGACACTTTTTTTTTTACATGAACATCTGTTTATTCATCACTCATTCGCAGAACCGCATAATCCTACGACTAGGGTCAACGGGAGGTGGAGCCTATTTCAGGGCAACTAGGGGAAATATGGAAGTCAATTAGCCTAATATTATTAAAATATCCAGGAGCCATTCGGCGTTCAATTGTGTAATAAATACTATCACTTAAGGTTTTCCTAACTAGCCTCTCTTTATCCCCCTTTCCTGACATTAATAAAAAAAAGTTTCCTATCAAGATCCTGCTAATCAGAAAAGGTCAACAATCAAATTAATATTATTCAAGAATTCCACAGCGCTGTGCTTTAAATAAAATACAGTACACAAGATGTGAAGCAGCCACCACATCTCAGTGCACCTGCATGGCGTGTATTGACGTATACTTACATTAGACTCATTACAATAATAATAAGAGTGACGTTCCACTTCTGTGTATTCTTCATGTCTGCCACACCTGGAAGAGAAGACCAGACCTGTTATTAGTCAAATAGTTTAGATACTTTATATAATACATTACATCCCTCCTTGGTGGGTGGGGGGGGGTTCCAACATGTTTACATATAAATAGAAGCCTTTTTAAAAGTCTTAGAAATTAATAATGACATATACATAAACCATTACATTTTACGATTTCTGTGTCAAAAGGTTAAATTCGAACTTTTTAAAAGAAACCAATAACTGAACTTAAGGGTTCAATACTGTTAACAGTTTCAGAAAAGTAATCTTATACATTTTGTTATTAAAATTGTGACTTCTCTAATTAAAAAAAAAAACGTAGTTTTATCGATATTTGTCAATCTTTCTACAATATTCACTACTAAATAATTCTGAGTCATGTTAAAGGTGCGGTCTGCACTACTGAAACGTAGTTCTAGATTTATAATTACAGATTTTGAGATACCTTTGGAAAAACAGTCCTTTCAATACTTCTATGGCATAAATTCTGCTACATTCTTTATTGATGGCTTATTTTTTTTTAAAATGATTCTGGCCCAGAAATAAGTTATGTATGTATGTATGTATGTATGTATGTAAGTAATCGGTCATATGCAAAGTGTAAGATTAACCCAAGAAAGTGAGTTATGTAGAATGCAATTTCATACAAGTCTGAAATTAATCAGCACTATTATATGATCCAATCAATTAGTACAATGGTGTAGCTACTGCAGTTTGTTACTTATTTGCTAGTTTAGTGCCAGTTTAATTACAATCAATTAATGAATTGCCAGCTAACTAATTAATTAACCTATCATACCAATGATGCTTTCTCTGCGCTGCTCGGGGTCTATGCTGAACTGCCTGCAGGGTCTTATGTGTTCCTGAAGGGTGCGACTGAAGGTCCTCCGCCTTCTACGCAAGCCACCTTTTACAGCATCGACGGTCCCTTGGGTTAACTCCGCCTCCTCCTCAAGAAGCTCTGCCTCTGATTGTAGAAAAAAGAAAACGGAGACTTAACTACAACAGTAACACAAAAATAGAACTAAATTTTATGAGACTGGCAGCATTTGTGCAAAGTATCAGAGGTACAGTGCAAACGATGTGTACCTTACACTAAATATTAAAATCCAGCATTTATCTCCTCAAAATACTTCATCAAGATTTATATTGCTATTTTTTTTAATGTAATACAAGTAAATGTATTTCCATCACAAAATGACATTTATATTATATTAGCTTTAAAAGAAAATTAGAAGTTTTATTAATTTAAATTTAGATACAAACAAAAGAGTTTTTAATCCTTTAACCTCCTTAAAAGGTCAACATACATTCAAGCCTATCTATGAGAACAAATGCAGAAATTATTTATTTATGTGAGTCTGTAAATCCTTTCTGGAGAACACATTTTTTGACAAAAGACATGCACACTGGGAAAGAATTAAAAAACACAAAGACTTCTCAAGCTGATGTGACGTTCTGTATAGAAAGCATTTCACATCCAATCCAAATTTTATTTTTCAGCAAGCTACACAGTACTTTACTGCTTCAGAAAAACCTATTATGTGAAATATGTAAATCCAACCCCCCACAGTGGTGTCTACTTTCCGGAAAAGACATTTTTGATGGACAAAGGATCCTGCAAAAGTCACTTAAATTATTAATAGATCTTACAAGCAGTAGAATATCTTTTTAGAGTAAATGAAAATACACATCCCACAGTGAAACTTAGTAATTAGGAGAACAATTCTGAATTTACCCAGTTAAAAGCCAACCACTTTTATTACAGTATGAAGAATGAAGTGAAATCTCTACTGGCTCATAATTTGAGCAATATTTCACTCTAATAAAGACTTTTATCGGAAATTCCAAAAATATATCATTAATGTACCAGAGACTAGTGTCTCTCTGTGTAACAATAAATAAGACACAACATAAAGTGTACTAGGTGTCTACTCACAGGGGTCTCTTGTACAATTTTAAAAAAAGACAACCCTGACTAAGAAAGGGGTTTAAGGGGAGCTGTTGAACTCTATTATTATACATAAACATTTTATTTTATTTTATTTATTTATTTTTTAATCTGTGTTTTTACATTTACAGTCAGCATGTCTCGAGATATTTCTCACAAAGCTTTGGTTGTTTTCATTTCTGGTTAGGGAAACACAACATCAAAACTATGTGCATCGACAACAACCTGAGCCTATCTTAGCCAACTATGGGCAAAGCCGGTGTACACCCACAACAGATATACATGGGATATACATGATTATCGCACTTTTTGACTGTCAAAAATGTTGCTGCGATTATTACGATTTGACACCAATTGTGATAGAATGTGGAAATCGTGTAGAGTACAGTAGAGCGTAACAGACCTTGATTCACCATTGTAAGGGACTCTGATATACTTGAAAACGTGATTCCTTTAAGTTTCATCTCTTGGATGAACCCTGCCTCCTTTTTATACCACAATCGTGCTCCAAGCGTGCTCATAAATCGTGCTGCTCCGTGCTTCTTTGAGTCGTGGAGATCACGGACATCGTGCCCCAGTGTAAACACAGGTTTAAATACTTTCCTGCTCACCCTTGACACTAACCAAGATGTTTGAAATAGTCCTCCAGGCCACTCCAAGAGTTTTTGGTGATAAAAGACTTCACAAATCCCCAGGGCTGCTTCTTATATTTCACATCTGTGTAAATCCTGCACAGAATTGATAAACAGTTCACACTACATCACAGTGGGACAGAGCTGAACGTGACACAAGCGGAAAAGACAAATGCTTTACCGAAGTCTACACTTGCGCTTTGAGATGCGTATGATGCAGTAGCGATTCAGAGTGTAGAAGTAATCGTGGTACGGAACGTCGTGTGTGTAGACTTCAGTATCCACCATGTAGTAATGCCCCTCCCTGGATTCCTTATACAGTGTCTAAACAAAAGAGAAGGTGAAGTCAGTTAAAACAGCAAGACACAAAGTGCACAGTAAGCTTCATTAACACTGCCACACAGCACCTGGTTTTCTGTTGCCGTGGAAAATTTACCCACTAATGGGTTGGAGATTGTGATCGTGTAATTTAAAGATCTCTTCATAGAGCCAGAGGTGTCCTTTTGCCAAGGTGTCGCGGTTGCACCTGCAGAGGGATAAAATACAAGTTATAGAAAATAACCACAGCAAAAATAAGCATTAGTCAAAATAATAGCAGCACAAGTAGGTATAAAGTTTTTTTTAGATTAGTTATGACAAGAGTTACTTAATTAAAAATTCTTATTTAATTTAAAATAAATGCATGAATACAACTCCTGCTTTAGATCACACACACTTCATTTTCAATTCAAATACTGGTACTGTAATTCTGTTACGTATCTAGAATTACTACTAGGTGTTTCTAGATGCCTATCCTTCCGGTTATAGTCCGCATAACACTGATAGTAGCATTAGATAACAATAATAACTAACAAAAACAGTACAAGGAACAATTTTCGTGTGTATATTTCCTGAAATGTATAAATGTAACATGCACATAGGAATACTTACTAGTGATCTTCCTGGCATCCATAAACCGCCGGGTAAAATATGAATCAGTGAAAAGCAGCTCAAACATTTTCTCTGCGCTGAAACGAAACACCTTGTTCACATACAGCTTTCCTTGAGGTTCCTGGGATACACACTCTCTTTCTACTGCACCACATAGAAGGACAAAATGATTACAACATAACAGCTACATATTATTGTACAGTAATTCTCACACACACACAGTGTCTTACCCTCCTCTATGCTATCAGACAGGCTATTATCCGAGAATCGGTCCACATTGGCATTCAGGTCCAGGGACAGAGAAGAACGCTTGGAGACTCGGTCAGTGCTGAAGCGGTTCAGAGACAGGTTCGGAGTGCGTGGCTGAGACGGTGTGCTCCGCACATCATCCTAGGTGTGATTACACACATATTTAATGCACGACGGCACCTTTAAACCTGTGTCAAGGACTCTTTATAACAAGGGTGAGATCCTAAATGAAGTCGAAGATAAAATCTGTAATCCAATTCTGAACTGAAAGCAAATTAATTTCTCAATTAAAAGTTGTTCTAGCAATAAGTGTGTGGAATATCAGTGCAACAAACAAGCTCTCAGTCTTCAGGGAAACAACACAAATACAGCAACAATCAACACAATCGCTATACACATCACAGACATTACAAGCAAATCCCATTTATCTTGCTTTAGGTCAGAGGTTAGTGTTGTGATTTATGTTGAGTCATTTAATACATGATGTAAACAATTTCAGTTTGGTTAAGTTACTCCTGTTGGTGCAGTAAATAAAATGGCACATGGAGTAGTCCATGTAGGAAGATGACGTTTACCCCATTTGGAGACAGTGTGCTCTGCACTCCGATGGACGACTGCGTGTCGTCTCCTTGTGGTGTCGAGGTCTCATGTGAGGTCTGCTCGATCTGAGGAAGACGCAGAGAGGAAGGTCTCTCTGGTTTTACAGTGTGATCATCTGCTTTCATTTTCAAACTGAACGAAAGAAAATTTCAGGTTACTCAGCTTCAAGTTGCAGAGTCACCCGCTTCAAAGCCAAAATATTTGTACTATTACAGTTATCGGGGGTCTCACCTGGGCTGGTTACATGCAACTGTATCAACCATAACCTGCATACTTTCCATCTCTTCCTGGCTCAAACCCAAATCAGTGCCATAGTGCTGTTTGACCATCTGCCAAAACTCTTGACCTGTCAATTTCTAACGAGATAATGGGAAACAGAATGAGCTGAACAACTTGCGTAACATTTTCTCTGGTAAGACAGAAGTGTTCATCTAATCTGGTCCCTACACGAATCCTGGCACAATGCACTATTCCTTCCTGGTTTAAACGATTACACACACACACAGGAGGAAAACACACCTAACCCGCTTTGCACTTCTTCACGTTCACATGATCACTACATTCTGATGTTTTGTAACTAGCGAGTCATGTTAAAACAAGTTTATTAACTCTTTCATACAATGCAATCATATAGTGTTGATTACAGGCACATAAACAGCAATTAAAAGTATTTAATTTTCCCAGTACTCTTTAACACCTTCCAATTTTTATTTAAAATGTTTCTTCCCTTATGGCATCAATTTGGAATTCACGCACCGACATCACAAATGATACCATAAAAAATACTCTTCTGCAAATAAATTAAAATTTCAATAAAAAAACTAATCTATAGCACTAAATCACCTGAATAAAGTGAGAAAAGTAAATTATATACTGTTGTTATACCCAACACAGTGTTTTATCCCTTTTACACAACAGCAATTTTCCATTGATTACATTTCTTTAACAAGAACACTCAGAGAGCACAAATCTCCACCCAGCCTATCAATCTCCCATATAAACCAAAGCATCAAAAACTGTCTGGGCTCAAAAATGTAAAGAGTCCATTAAAAAAAAATCTAATGGAATATTCCTTATCCAAAGCCCCACATCTGGTAGAAATTTCACGAAAATCTAGACATGGCTTGTTAACCTGATGTTGAGTTAAAATGAGTGCGTTAACCTAACCCTAGCAGCTGAAGCTCCTTTATACAAAATCATCAACACTTTCTGGCCAACCAGAATCAAACATTGCAAAACAAAAAAAAACCCTCTGAAGATAGTTTTACAATTTAATATCAGTGACACACATATTTAGGTTTTAAAGCATTCCAAAGTAGTGGTGCAGTGGTGCTTTGAAACAAATTGCAAAAAAAAAAAAAAATTGGCAATTTATTTGCGTTAAAAAGTAGGTAATAAAGTATTGAAAGAAAAATTGATATTTTTATATATACATCACAGTCACTACAACCAAATTTATTACAGTCAACATCAACATTCTTTCATTTTATCCCCCAACACCACGGTATAACCTGTAATGCTATCTCGCACTTCTAGCAACAATCATCTATATCCCTTATCTATCAGAGCCATGGGGAGTGGGGCTGCTGCCACTTTGCGAGTTGACTTTAGGACAGGGTTGCGGTTCACCCAGAACAGGTCTTGAAACAATCAACATATTAGAACACACAAACAATTGCATAACCAGTTTGTTGAGGGTTTTTTTTAACATGGTGTCATCACACAATGACAAGTATGTATTTATTTATTTTTTTAAGCCATAGAATAATTGTGGTTGCAGTCACTAGACTTTGCAGACGTTTTTGACCAGGGATATCTTTATCCCTGCCATATGGTAATAAAAACCCAATATTGGTAGGCTGGTGGAAGCAAGAAACCAACCTAGACCCTAGTGTATAATAGCAGCAGCTTCCTTGTTGTACCCATGACGGCCATAAACGCCACCTGCTCTTAACAAACAGTAACTAATTCCATTAATATCATAAAAAGAGATGAGCTTTGCACAAGAGTTAAATATCACATCATCTCGACTGTACTTGAAAAAAACCTTTCAGACACAACAAAGAACCCAAGTCAGTCTATAAATAAAAACAAAATAACCACAAAGAACAGAAAACAACCTGTTTACCATCAAAACATCCACACACTGTACAGCACAGACAAAAAATCACAGCATGACATAAAAACTACACCATTCACCACACAGAAATATGCAGGACTCGAAAACCACCTACTATTATAATGTTTTGTCTGAGCACACTTACTTACAACCTGTCGGAGGCCCGCAAATGAACGAAAGTGACCTCTGTCACCAAACACACAGGGCTTGCTCCCAAGACCCACCGAGGCCCCTATATAAATGAACTTCAAAGGGAACGAAATGACGTCATGAACACCCTACCTAGCACACTGCGTGTCCAATAGGAAGTCATTTGGAACTGAACGCTAATTCTGATGTGCCAATCAGCAAGCGGTGTAGTTTCAGCGTTTCACAGCAGGGTTACCAGATTGATAGATTTCACTCCAAATTTACAATAAAAGCAGAAAAGGACACAAAATATTAATGACGAAATTTTTAAAAGCGTGTAAGTGAGACCCGAATCTCCCTTACTAATAATTAAAATAGGTAATATATGTTATAATTACCCGTTTAAAACTGGTGTTTGGGGTATTGTTTGCACACAGCTGGTGTTATTCATGTTAAGTGGTACCATGTGTACCTAACGGGCTGCTAATGTAGCTGATCTTCACCCCTGACAGGAAGGACATGACTCCTTGTTTTAACATGTAAAGCAGAAAGACACACCCAGAAAGTTCACTGAACATCCATTCTGTTTCAGGGGAAACCGCCTCTTCACGCAGTTTGTTTTTCCCACCATACACTTCATGGTATTGATACTAGTCTACAAACAACACTGGTCGAATCTACTTACTGCGCCCAGTTTCTTTGGGCAAAAATAAATAAATAAATAAACAAACACATAACATAACATTAAATCAGTGAAAGTGCATTAAGTAAAATCAAAGGCCGACCATGTCTGTTACTGTCTATGGTGAGAGGCATGTAAAAGAACCACTGCTGATTTTCGTCAAGAGTAGGGTGTTCAAACAGCGTGTTTCTGCCTTGCGATGGCCTAGCGAGCTGTCGGGGGGTGTACTCTGCCCTCGCCCAGAGTCGTTTGACTTGAGATGAGTGCCAGCCTCACTGTAATCCTAATTAGGATTAAGCCGCTCAGAAAACAAATGAATGAATGTTTCTAAAAGCTAATTAGGTGGATCTGATATTTAATTATTTTTATAATTTGTTCTTGTTTTAAACTCTTGAACCTGCCCCTTTTCCACACTGGTTCACTTGTTCTCCGCCTTCAACATTTATTACAGCCTCAACAGATTGACAGGCCCTTTCACACACAAAATTGTGAAGTTTGAAAAATTGGAAAGTTTTCGGACTAAGAATCTAAAAGCAATAGAATAATAATTGGGGTATACTCCACCCCTCCGAGAAAAAAACCTGTTGATAAGTTTTTGTGTAAAGTTTGATCTTAACTTGTGATCTTATTAGTGTGTTCTGGCGAATATCTGATCAGATTCAATATGTTTTTACGTCATCTTTTCCCCCGTGCAATGTAAAAGGTTGTCCTGGAAGTAAAAAATACGTATGGTGGTAGATAAAAAAAAAGCTAACCAGAACTGAAGCTAGAGCAATTCTGGCCCAGATGTGGGTATTGCTCATGGATTCATTACTACCCTCATATTACCCTATAATAATTTAGTTACCATAGTAACTAATTATTTAGTACAGTTAATTCTGGCACAGTTTATGGAATTAGAAGGAAACTGGAATACACGGTGGAAGCCCATAAACACCTTATGATGCAAACACTGACATAAGCTCAGGAAATCAAAAATGCCTGGATCTGTGAGGTGGAAAGACGACATTATGCACCAGCATTTTGCTTCACGCTCTGTAGCTATAGGCTATAAAATATCTCTTAGTTGTAGGTGACATTTGACGTTTCTTCATCACATGAGTGCAGAGATTTTAAAACAGAACCAGATTTGCACCTGGTGACAGTGGTGTCTCAGTGGTTAAGGCTCTGGATTAGAGAGCCAACGGTCAGGGGTTCAAGCCCCTTAATAAAAATGTAAGTTGCTTTGGATATGGGCGTCTGTTAAATGCCATAAATTGAAATGCACCTAATTATGAAGGCAGGGTCGATTTGAATAAAGAGGTTATTTTTGTGCAGTAAATGTACTGATTTTTTTGGTGTTCAATGAGACACGCTTACCTTCTCCAGCAGAAAATTCTGCCATATGCGAAAAATGCTCTGGTAAGTTTTCTCCCTTGCGGAAAAAGATGTGAAGAAGAGCTAGAGGTGAAAGAAGAGATATCACAAAAATGCACATGGTCTCAAACAGCTCAGCTTCAACTTGGACACTAATGAGCAGTGTAGTTGGTTTCCAATGCTGGTTTCTTTTTACCTTTTCTGTATTGCTCTGAACAATCTGAATGGCATTTGGTATCAGTCGTGCTGTCTTCTCCCTCGACATGGAATCAATATCTTTCATATGCACCATAATCTTGAAGAAATTACATGAAATAATTAGGAGTGATAAAACCTTGGTGGGAACCATTTTGTAGCGAAAGGTCAGTTTATATGACTGTATTTTGTTTTTTTTCCTCTTACTTTTGTTCCCCAAAAAACATTACTATAAAAACAAAGCCAGTTCTCTGTCAGGAAAATGCGTCCTTGCAGAAGGATTTCTTTTTGCAGGGCACAGTTATAGTCTGTGGGGGAAAAAAGTGTGAAACAAATTTAACAATTAACATTATATATACATCAAGCTGTCCAGGGTTTACTCTGCCCTTGCCAAGAGTTGGCTGAGATGGGCACCAGCCTCCCCGTGACCCTAATTAGGATTAAGCAGTTCAGAAAATAAATAAATGATAATATAAACATGTTCTAATTCATTAATAAGGTATATAGAATATATGGAGATATATTCCTAATAGTATATTTCTCTGGAGATTCATTCATTCATTCATTCATACATTCATTCATACATCTTCTTCAGCTTCTTCCGGGGTCAGGTCAAGGGGGACAGCAGCCTAAGCAGTGAGGTCCAGATGTCTCTCTGGAGATGTCATGTTAATTTGGGGGCAGCCATAGCCTAATGATTAGAGAAGTGACTTTGGGAACTTAATTTTGCTGGTTTAATTCCCAAACCAGCAGGAAAAATGTGTGTAGGCAGTTGGAGTGATTTGCACCTTCCTTTCCTCCACCTTTATGGCTGAAGTGCCCTTGAGCAAGGCACCTAACCCCAAGCTGCTCTCCAGGCACCCCTAATGTGTGTGTCGGCCCACTGCTTTGTGTGTGCTCACTGTTTACATATGTGTGCTCACTTTGGCTGGGTTAACTGCAGAGGCAATAGTTTCCCTTGCAAGATTAATACAGTATATCAAAAAATAAATATATATATTGTCCATGAGAATGGTGCAATCTGGTCCGCTATCTTGGGATTAAAAAGCTTTATTCCAAGTGGGTAATGCTAGAATCAATTCAATGAACACTTATAGTTTGTCACAACCACTTGAAGCAAGTGGTGTCATCATGATCCTGCTTTAAAATGGAAAAATAAACTATATAAATTCATTCATTTATTCATTTTCTGAACTTCTTATTCCTAATAAGGGTCGCAGAGCTCTCCTGATCTTGGTTAAAAATTGTAAATATAAACGATAAAGCATTTTGAAAATCTTGTTTTGGATTAATTTTCTTTAACCTTCTGCAAATAACCGTTAGCTGTAAACACCTTAGTGTGGGCTCTCTCTGCCTCACTCTCTGTCTTACTCACTTACCCAGTATAAGTCTTTCCGACAGCTCTTTGAAAGTCTTCTTGAATTCTTCACTTCTCTGTTTGTAGCTGGTGGGTGATGGTGTAATTACATTACTCACTCCCTGTAATAAAAACAAACATTGTTTGTTGAGATGTCCACATAACCAGTCACCAATTAAACCTATGGGATCACTAAGTGTTTACAATTTTACCTGCTAATATATTGTTCAGGGTCAGACATGATATTAAATCGGTGGCAGCCAAATGGTTAGAGCCTAATGGTTAGAGAAGCAGCTTTGGGACCAAAAGGCTGCTGGTTCAATTCCCAAACCAGCAGGAAAAATGTGTGGTGGTGGGGGAATGAGTTGCACCTTTCCTTCCTCCACCTTCACTGTGTATGGCAGCCCACTAAGTGAGTGTGTGCTTACTGTTTACGTGTGTGTGTGTGTGTGTGTGTGTGTGTGTGTGTGTGTGTGTGTGTGTGTGTGTGTGTGTGTGTGCGTGTGCGTGTG
>JBCNYG010000023.1:9479776-9490240 GCA_039654305.1 Porochilus rendahli | reverse complement strand
TTATGAGAAAGAATGACACTCACATACACACCCATACACAGACACTCACACACACACACACACACACACACACACACACCTGAAGGTAAAACTGAGAGGCAGAGAAGGAAAGAGGGGTCTCACTCTTGTCTGATTGTTAGGAGAAGGTGGTTTGGACTGAGATGGAGTGAAATCCATTGTCATGATGCAAGATCATATGCAAGTGTTTTTTACTGTATTACATTACTAATTTTATATAGAATCTGTTTGGTGTTTCACACATCAACAAGCAAAAGGAACTGGCGAGGTCTAAAAAAGATGGTTCCTAACAGTGAACAAACTCATTTATAGGCAGCATTTTTGCAAACACTTACCGTGGCGTTGGGTTTAACTTGTGCATGACTTATTGAGTCACGGAATACAACTACGGGTAAGACTGCGTTAACAATACACTCAACACCAGACATAGACACACATTAACAGAAGGCAGCATCATGCGGCCATGATGGGGCAACTCATGCTGTCGCACAAACCCTGTTTAACTTCTGCAACAGGACTAAAAGAACCCAGTTCAGGTCCTTGGGTGCTGAACTTTTTGACTGTGAAGTTTTGACTGGTAAAGACACGTGAACAAACAAAAAGGGTTTAAAGTCTAAATTCTGCTTCCAAGCTCTTTAACCCTTATTCTAGTGTCCCCTCTAATGTTCACAGTCCAGTTTCCACGAGACGCCATGGACATTACCGCAGTGAACGCACTCTCATATGAGGGATTTTTGGAAATATTTGGGAATGTGATTGAGAAATGTCCCATCATTCCAGCTGCAATATGGATCCACCGTCCATTCACAGACCTTGCAGACATCGAGGTTCACATATCCGACTTCATCAGCAGTCTACCTGAATCAGGTATGGGTGCAGATTAGTACACCAAATATAATCTCTGTACAGGAGGTAGGAAAAGGTTATGAGAAATTACACTTAAGTGAAAATATAGGTGGGCAGCATCGTGGTGCATGTTAGTGTTGGTTTCATCTGGGTTCTTGGGTTTCCTTCCAACTCCCAAAAACATGCTTGTAGTTAGAATTACTTATATAATTGCTCCTACACGTGTGGTGGTGGTGGTTGGAGGCGGGGAGAGAGAGGTTGGAGTGGCATGGACTGGTTTCCCATCCAAGGTAATCAATCACGACCAGGATCAAGCACTTACAAAAAATAAATGAAAGGCACAGATATTAAAATTTTATTCAAGTAAAAGCAAAAAGTATTCAGCCAAAATGAACTTGAGTGAACATCAAAAAGCTGATAGTTTTTAATGTACTGAAGTATTAAAATAACAAAATTGCATGTTTTTCACTGATGAACTTCATAAGATCAAAACTGTTGAGTAACACGATTCTTAGGATTTACATTACTGAATTTATAATTGGATGTTTTAAAATTTAAATGGCCACTTCCTTGCTGCAGCTATTAGCTGGAAGAGACTCAAATAACTTAAAGGGCTAAATAAAACTTAAGGAGTGTAAAAAAATGTCATTTGTTTATTCTCTGAACCTCCTAATCCTAATTAGGGTCGTGGGGAGGCTGGAGCCCATCTCAGCCGACTCTGGGCAAAGGCGCAAAAAAAAGATGCGTTTTATCAGGGATGTATGTGACTGTGTGTTATTAGGGATGTGTGCTTCAGACCACACACACAGCACTGATGGATTTCTATCTTTGTCTGTTAATGCAGGTATCGTGTATTATGGGAGTCTATGCATTAAAAAAGTTGTATATGGAGCGTCTTTGTAAATGTATTTGCATATTAACGTATATGTTAATTTCAGTACAGGAAAATAACTAAAATGCTGGATTTTGGACTTCAAATTATTATTAATTTGGTCTCAGACATTTTATTTCATTCATTCATTCATCATCTTCTGCTTCTTCTGGGTTCGGGTCGCGGTGGCAGCAGCCTAAGCAGTGAGGTCCAGACTTCCCGCTCCATTTTATTATTTTATTTTTATATTTTATTTCATTAGATGTCATTTTCTTAAATTTTTTTGTTATTTTGTATAATTGTGTATTTTATTTTATTGTAAAATATATTTTTTATTATTTGAGATACACTTAAAAAAAGCAGAACCCTTGACCTCTGCCCATGTTCTTCCTTTTTCTTCTAAACTTGTTCTCATCCCTGTATATGTCGAACACAGATGAGCTCTCAGCCCAGACCTTGGCAGTGAAGGCTCATAATGAAAAGCACATTAAAATGAGAATTTTATAGTTTACATTTACATAGTTTGACCATGACTTTGTATAAGGTCATGTGACCCGCATTTGACTCCACTAATAGTTCAGAGACTCTGTATTTCTAACAGCACCTGATTTTGTCTGTTTAGCATTCTCAATTAAACACAAAGGTGAACAGTGCTCAATAAAGCTGCAGGGAAGCGGTAGCCAATCCCAGGTGACTCTGGGCGAGAGTTGGCTGCATATTGGAAGGCTAGTATAATAGCTGCTTTGCTAAGAAAAGTTCTGAACCAAAAGTAGAGTAAGAGAATGAATTTAAAATGTGCCCTGTGAAGGTGTTTTAGTACACATAACTGGAAACACAAGAAAACAAACTAAATCAAATTTTTTTGTTTACATTTACAAATTTTATTCATAACCCCGAGGAGTTTCAGTTTAACTTTCAGCTGGATTAACAGTTCTGTATCTGACAGTGTCTGTTCTGTTCAACCCTACCCCCTCAGAACCAAAAGAAAACAGCTGTCATTTTGATTCAAGCATTATCCACTCGGAATAGTGATTTATGAGCTCGAGATAGCGGACCAATCAGATTGTATTATAGGCTGTATACTAGTTTATAATACATGGCCTAGGATGGCACTGCATTGTTGAGGATTCTCTTTCAAACGTTTAAACGTTAATATCTCATGACGTGGAACTACTTTCCCGCAGAGGCTTCTGGGAAGGTCAGTCCCTTTAAGTAGGATGATTTGGTTTAAGGAACACTCAAGTGTACTCGAGTATTGTTTTCAGCAGTGGCTGATTGCATTCAGGCCATAGAATGATCTGTGAGCTTGTGCTTGCGCAGGTAAAGAGGGGATCCTCCGGTGTCACCCGGACCTGGCGGGGAAAGAGCTGCAGAGCGGTGCGTTAACTCTGGAGTCGCAGGAGGAGCAGCGCGCCGCCGGTTTCACCGACCTACTACCTGCAGAGGTGGCGCGCATGCGCAGCCTCAACTCCGAGTACAAGGAGCGCTTCGGATTCCCGTTTGTCATATGCGCGCGGCTAAGCACCAAACGGGACATCATGCGCGAGCTCGCTGAGCGCCTGAACAACGACCGTGCAGCGGAGAGAGCGCGCGCCATCGCCGAGGTGAAAAAGATTTGCGCGCTGCGACTGCGCAACCTCGTACTCTCCGACTCCCAAAACAAGCTCTGATCTTGATCTCTGACGTCATGACATGTATCATTTGCTTATTCCATTATTAGATTAGTTAGTGTGCAATTAAATTAGCAATACTTTGGCCTGCTTTATGTTCCAAATGTGTTATAACGTGCTTATATATACATACATATATATATATATATGTATGTAAAATGCATCTCAATTCATAATGCACAATAAAAATTAACTGTTATGCAGTTTTATAAACAATTAGGACCACGTGCAGGCCTGTATTGTCTTATGAAAGTGTTATACAGTAGCAAGAAAAAGTAAGTGAATCTTTTGAAATGACCTGCATTTATGTAGTTCCAGTAATAAATAAAGTTTCATTAATTAAAAAACACAATCTGTATTAACCTATTATCATACAAACACAAACGTTTTTTTAACACTGTCATCAAACATTAACAAAAACTCCTCCTGAACATTGTGAAGGTCTTATCCACAGCTTCTGGAAGTAGGGTACTTGTTTAAAATTATTACTGTCAAAGGATGTTTGGCCAGTTATCCAATAGCTCACTTTTCCTATCTTCCTGCCTTATTAAATATTCTTTCAAATACAGCTCCTCACAGGGCGGTATGTTGGCAAAGTAATTAGCAGGTTCACTTCATAGCGAAAGTGTCCTGGGTTTAAGCCCCACGCATAGGTGTTTCTTTGTGGGTTTGGACAGATTGCAAACAATTAACAACGTTTTAACAGGCATATTTCCCATTATTATCAATTAGTTCTTAAAGGTGGAGATGGTTCTTGTAATAGTGACAATATTTGTGGTTAATGTGCAGTCTATAATATAATCATACCGCTTATACTTCTCTCGCTGTGAAGTGGACTTGCTAAAAACATCATAGCAAACTCTCCACTCCAACAAATCTCATCTCATTCAATGGCTAGCGCCCATCTCAGCCAACACTGGGCGTGGGCGAGGCATTGTTTAAATAACAATCTCAACATGTTTGATTGATTTTGATTAATTAAAGACAAATCAAGTATTACTGATTGGGCTTGTGGTTTATGTTATAATACAACATGACATGTCATAGCCTGATGTGCCATCTTATAAGGCACTCAGCAATATTTAAATTAAATCTGGTATTTTTTAATGTTTGTAAGCATATTAATTCAGGATTTTAATGTCATCTTTATAATATTGATGGTAATACCGTAAGATGTTGATGCTCAAAGATCTAAAATAAAATGTGCTCACAGGAAAGTAAAAGGGCTTCTTCTGCCCTCTTGTGGCTAAAAATCGCAAGTAACCTAAGAAAGATAATATAGGATTACTGCAGATTTAGGTCCATATAAATTTGTTAGTTTGGGATAATTTATTGGAAAATTTCCTTGTGTGAATAATATCACGGTTGAAATATGTATATTTTTTTCTAAAAATTAGTTTACATACTCTCAGAAATAGGAGTCATGTTTGGTCCTCGAATGTACATCTAAGCTAATGCACCCCAAAAGGTACAAAAATGTGGTTTATTTTCTGACAGCATATTCAAATGTGGGAATGAGGACGTTTTATAAAAAAAAATAAATCAAGGAAATACAGGAGTTTTAAATGTGGTGTAGAATAAAAACACTTGTCCGAACAAACTGGTTGAGATCCAATCTGGAACAAGCATATTTTCCACACTCACACTCACACCTAGGGACAATTAGGCAGTTAGCCTAGCATGCACGTTTTTAGACTGTGGGAAGAAACCCAGCAGAAACCCACACAAGCAAGAGGAGAACTTGCAAACCCACAGAGAAACACCCAAGCCTGGGACTCGGACCTAGGACTTTCTTGGTGTGTGGAAAGGGCAGTGGTGGCTTAGTGGTTAAGGCGATGGGTTGCAGATCCGAAGGTTAGTGGTTGAATCTTTACCATCACCACCATTGGTTTCTTGAGCAAGGCCCTTAACCCTCAATTGCTCAGTTGTATAAAAATGATAATTGTAAGTCGCTCTGGATAAGAGCATCTGACAAATGCTGGAAATATAAATATAAATATAAAGTGGACTTGCTAACCACTTTGCTACCATGGTGCCCTGTGAGGTGTTTTATTAAATAATATTTAAGGTGGCAAATGCTGAGACTGAACCTAAACCTAACCCAAATCACAACCCCAGTGAACAAAAATTATACCTAGTAGTTGTTTGTTATCTGTTTGTTGTTGTTGTTGTGTGTGTGTGTGTGTGTGTGTGTTACACAACTAGACCTTTCCTTGCAGCCTGTGGCATTGCATTTTATATTAATAACAATAAGTGTAAATAAAAATTTGAAGAAAAGATAAACAACTTACAAAAACTTAAACTTATTTTATCCTTCACCTGAATATAATAGAACGCATTACACAACAACATGTGAAGCTTCTTTATTCCTGTACAGAAAAATCCAACATGGTTTACCACACCCTAGGTACTGAAACTTCTAGACCAAGAAACTGTTTCTAAATGACTCTGACTGATGCTGAATCACAGTTTAATTAAAATAACACAAAAGTAATATAGTAATTAACTTGCTTGTTAATTAATCAGTGTAGTGAAGTCTGGGGGAAATAGTCCACCAGTATGACCAGCTCAGCATGTGATTTGCTAATCGGTATCTCGTCAAATCTTTCAGCACGAAACTTGCACATTAAATATTTTTACGCAAACACATAATGATAACACGTGTTTGTTTGGGTAATTGTATATGCAGTATTTTTTTTAACTGCAGGTGTACATGGGTTAAAAGGGAACACTACAGCTTGATCCTATACTGCCAGCATCAGTAATAGAGTTTGGGAAGTGAGGCATCTCATTCACAGTATATTTTCAGTTAATAAAACAGACAACTGTTGGATAAAATGCTATTGATATTTATGCATATTATAAGCTAAATAAAACATAATGAATTATATTGAGTAGATTACTAGCATATGTTTTTCGTTTTATTTTTACAGTAAACAAAAAATATAACTCCTAGTTCCAGTATCACATAAAACAGGGGTGTCAAACTCATTATCACCGAGGGCTACATCACTAAACTTAAAGTTGATCAAGGGCCAAATAATCACTTAACATCTGTTCTAAAAGGGCATTCTAAAATGGTAAATTCTGCATGGCAAAATGATTCGTCAAGGTATTTGTCTTCTTTTCCTTTATTCACTTGCATTTTCTGACAACACTTTACAGCGACAAGCTAGCATGCAACCTTTCTTGAGTCGTGAACAATTTGCTGTTTCCTTGAAATAAGCTGCTGCCACCTAGTGGAAGGATGATGAATTATGTTTCATGGTAATGGTCAATGCAAAGATTGTACGATAATCATGTTCTTTGAAATCTCTGACAGGCCAAAAAAATGAGTTGGCGGGCCGGATTACAGAAAGATAGTGTTTTGTTAATTCCTGATTTTTGTATTTGAACACTGTAAGGGAATCTCAAGCATTTTTTGAAGGTAAGGGAAAAGTGCTGTTTTGAAACGTGCTGCACTGCACAGGGGCACTAGTACCCTCCCCCTCCCCTGACTCCTGTTGTACCTCTGGACAATGGACGGATGGTGGTGACGTCACATACAATCTCGGTTTTATTTACATCTGGAGTCTTTGAGCCCAGGAGCTTTTAAGTATTTATTTATGTTCAGAGTCCGGAACCACCCGTCACTATTTGAGGTCCTCAGGCGGGGTCCCGCGGGACTGAAATTGCGCTATGAGGCTGCAGAGGTGACGCAGGTGTCGCGTGCGTGCCACACGCGTCGTCTCTGAGGTCGCCGGAAGTGACGGAGGAGTCCTGCTCGGGATCCGTGCCACGTGCCCTGCGCTTGTCCTCCTCTTTCTTCCACTTCATGCGCCGGTTCTGGAACCAGATCTTGATGTGGCGCTCGGTGAGGCTGAGCGTGAGCGCGAGCTCCACGCGCCGCGGTCTCGAGATGTACTTGTTGAACAGGAACTCCTTTTCCAGCTCAAGCAGCTGCGCGCGCGTGTAGGCCGTGCGCGTGCGTTTGTTCTCCTCGGGCTCCGCCGCGTACGGACCTGCCGAGAGCACGAGACAAGTCGAGGTCACTGTCTGACGCTGGGGGGCAAACATACCTTAAGAAACAGTTTACACACTGAAGAAATAATACAAATGAGAAATGACGTCACGAAAGTAAACTCAGGTCCGGTGTGTGAAGTTTTAACAGAAAGAAAAAAAAATTAAAACAGTGTTTATAAAGTGTTTATAAAGTATATAATTAGAGATAGAGAGAGGGAGTGTGTGCTCGAAACCGGAAAACTTCTTTAACCAACAGAGCGAGGACTTTTAGCTGGTCTTCACTTGTTTAATTTTAGGTTAGATTTCGGTTGGTTAGGGTTAGGATTAAGAATTAAGTTGTGGTGGGGTAGG
Source organism: Porochilus rendahli (assembly GCA_039654305.1). Lineage (NCBI taxonomy): Eukaryota > Metazoa > Chordata > Actinopteri > Siluriformes > Plotosidae > Porochilus > Porochilus rendahli. Next base: position 9,482,482 of record JBCNYG010000023.1, on the reverse strand, counting down.
GCCTAAGAAATGCAGTGTGCCTATGAAAGCCCCCACACGGGGTGTGTGTGTGTGTGTGTGTGTGTGTGTGAGTGTGAACTTGCACGTTCTAACCACCGTTTACAGAGATTACATTTTTGTTTCTACCCTGAATAGTCCCTACATGCTCTCAATAATAAATATTTATATCCTCTTGAGATCCCACTGTCCTCTTAGAGGACATCATATTTTTTTCCCCACACAATATTGTGTCCATGTCCTTCTAAGATCCTCATATGAGAACCAATGGGTTTTTACTCTTTTGCCAAACTCCCCCTTGTTTGAAGACATTGATCAAGTTTCAAATTGTTGGGTGTTGCAGGACAGAAGCAGTCTGAAAAAATGAGAAGACACAACAGGAGGATATGTATATAATTCTATAACACCCTGTGATGTAACTTACAGGTCACTGAGTAAGTGCGAATATGCATGTATGTAGGCCTACGTTTCACCAGTGTAAACAAACAAACAAACAGAGTTTACATTGTTTTCGTCTCATTCTCAACATAATCTAAAAGACAGGAAATGTTGAAGTGTCCTGTGTTTTTCTTTTAAAGCTAACATATCTACACACTACACTGTTTCTTGTTGCTGTGGACCCACCCTTACCTTTCAATACCAGGTATTGGATTGAAATTTATCAACTTTGATTTATTGTTGTTCTTACGTCCATTACAATGTTCAGTTAAATTCTGTAAAATTTTTACATTGCTAATACACAGTATACTTCATGTCTATTTTTTATTCCAAATGATGATCTAAAACAAGGATAAATCGAAATCAATTGCATGAATAAACCTAAAAATAATCTTTGTAAATAATGTAGTTTGAAGTAAGCACTTCTTTCATGATGATATTCCTGAGGGTAATAATTATACAATAATTAAATAATAGCAGTAACTACAGTCTAGGTATTATAACTAAATAGAAAAGCAATAGGCAGAAAAAAAATCCTAATCAATGATATAATATATTATATATTTGGGAAAAAAATTTCTTGGTTTTATTTATTTTATCTATTTGGTCAATTTAGTTTTTATTTATCAAATTAATTTGATGTTTCAGTGTACTTTAATATAATATATCATATAATACATTATAAACTAGTAGAAAATTTTTATTTACATACGTTTCTATTAAATTATATAATATTTTTCCATCAATTTGTAAATAGTTTTTCAAGCTAGTTCCTCTCGGTCTTTATCCTTCAGGCTTCATCGTGCGCTCCAGCTACTATAATACCCATATTTAGATGTATCGTATATACATATTAAAAAACAAAGTTATTAAAGGTCCAAAATGTTCTTGTGTTTTATTTACTATTTATTGACATGTACACACTATATAAAAATGATATTTGCAAAGCCACCAATGTTGACAAATAAGAAATGAAAATTGTACAAAGAGCCGAAAAATGTTGTAATGAAAGTGCAAATGCCAGGAGTAACGAAAACAAAGATCAGGACACACCGTTTGTTCAACCACTGGACTAGCGAACATTTACGCCATTTAAGCTTCTGCTTGTAAATAAATCTCAGTGAATAATTTGGAGCTTATCTCTGTGGTAGGTTAGAACAAATGTAGCCACCTGTTCATAGCAGACTTTCTTTGACGTGTATCAAATACTATCCTCGAACAATAAAGGCTTAATCGCTAGATTAAGTTTCATGCAGAGATTTCTTACCAATTCATACAATTTTGTTACAGATTGAGATTACAATTCAAGACTATATGAAAAACCATGAATACAAATCTATAGGTCAAGATTCTTGGGCAAAGTACACCCATTACCTGTCCATTGTCCTTTCCAAGCATGCGTGTGAGATTTTGTCGATTTCATCCAAGGGAAAGGAAGATGACATCTGTTTCGTTCAGAGCACAGATCCATAGAGTCTCCGTAACCTGTAAAAGTTTGAATGGGCAGCTGTTGGGCTTGTGAGTGGTGCAGGTGGGGCACTGTTAGATCTTCTCGTCCAGGCACATAGGAAGTGATATCAGGAAGATGGTTATGTTGTTCCTGGTTGCCTAAAACAGGAGAAGTGTAGACAGATTGGGTCTGCCTGGTCATGTAAAGACACGACGGTGGGCTTGGGCTGTACTCCTCATTGTGTGGCCTCTGATAGGCACAGGAGTCCTTGTAAAGGTGACTGGCTGGGTAGTAATGTTCTTCCCGATTCATGCCTGTAATGCACGGTGCAGGAAATAGCGTCCTGTATCTGTGCGTTAGGCTCCTGTGCTGTACCTGCTTGACTGGCGCCGCTTTAGGGCCTCCAGTAGGTGTGTCACCAGCACCATGTGACCCTGTTTCACCTTAGCCATTGGTGTCACTGTTTACACAAAGAGCCGACAACAAGTTTTCATTCGTGTCTCCTTCGGGCCTCGCCAATAATTGAACAGGACCGGCCGTGTTCAGATCAATGGCTTTAACAAACATCTCTGTTTGCCCATGACTTATCAAGGCTACACCTGCAGTTGTCTCAACGCAGTGAGGGGATACAAAGGGAGAGACAGAAAAGGAGTTCTGTATCTACCTTCTGTGCTGCTGAGATGCTAATGTCTACAGCAGGTTAAATACTAGAACAAAATTGGATATGGTACTGAATTGTCTCTTATTGCAAAAAAGGATTGTATTTAGTGTAAATTGCTTTATGAAGACATGTTGGATCAAAGAAAAAACGAATGTCTCAC
>JBCNYG010000023.1:9444492-9469204 GCA_039654305.1 Porochilus rendahli | reverse complement strand
CCCCCCCCCCCCCCCCCCTCCCCCCTTTTCATAACCCTGACGCCAAGCAAAAGGATATAACCATTGTAGAAAGACTTTTTTTTCCCTTCAGCCCTCAAAACTGACCATTGTGTGACTTTCTAGGTCAAGTCTAGTGCAGGTGTTGCCATTTTTGTTAGCTTTCAGTTAATAACAATTTCAGTTGATACAATTTATTACATGCTAATATTGCTCATATGGTGGATTATAAACCACCAAAATGCATACATTTTGTGTTTATAATATTGTCTGCATTTAAGAATCAAACACAATGTTAAATGTCATCACATGAGTAGAAAACATGCAGTAAAATATAATGTCCACTCTTTGATGCACATGCAGCAGCCAGGCCCTTGTGAGAAGCAGGCTGTGTACTGCTCACTGGTACTTATCTATTTATTATTATATGCACAGGCAGTTTAGTAGGTTACATACAATGTACAAGTGTATGAACAGTTCAATACCACACACAAATACAGCACATCCAGTCAGAAAGATGGTGCAGAAGTATCACTGCTTGAAGTATCATATCATCAAACCATCAGACAGCTCATTAACCTCATTAGGAACAATTAAAACACTAAAAACACAGTCATGTGGTGTTACTGTACTGCTCTATGAGACTATATAAAACACTGCACATGCTGCTTTCTATATTACATTTGGTTTTCTTCTTCCACTTTTACATGTCTTCATTTACAACAATGCAGAGCAATAGATGCATTCAACCAAGGAATACCTTGGAATACCATGTGTGTGTGTGTGTGTGTGCGTTCTGTGTGATGAGATGATGACATGGCTTTGTTATGTGAACAGAGGAGCCTTGTATCCTCATGCATTATTCATATGCAGCTGCAAGATAAAGAGACAGACATGCAGTCACAGAGATAAAGATATATCAGACTCTCTGGCTGTTTTTATTTCTTTCTTTACTTTTTTTTTTTTTTACCCTGTGATGGTGGCCACAGATGCAGGTTGCCATGGATACTCAGAGAGGAGGAATGGAGGTACAGTTATCTAGCTGCTCACTGCCAAAACGTTTGGACAGTGTAATCTATTGTTGCTGAAGTGAAATCATAGTCTTCTTTTTTGCAATATTGATCTTGAGAGAAATGTACCAGATATTTACCAGTACCAGTAATTGGTAAGATATTTAGTTTTTTTTTTTTACGGGATTCTGTGCGGGGCTGAAGGAAAAGCAGAGATGTTTGAGATGAGTGTTTCTTTGTTTTGGATGCACGTGATCTAACAAAAGGCATCGTTTCTAGGCAATATATTTCCAGTCAGTTATTACTGAAGCTATCAATTGAAGTGTAAGGTTACAGTTAAGAATGTATTGTACTGAAATACATACAGAATTTTTAAAACAATTTGAATTTATGTAGTTATTATGGGATATTCTTAGTGTGAAACACACTGTAAGTGATTCTGTTGAGATAAAGGTAGATCTTAAATGAAAATAATGATAATTCTCAAGTAAACATAAAACATATTGTTAAATTTAAGTGCAGTTCCATTTTACTATGTCAGTGCATGTTTTTTACATCAGCTATTTGGTATTGTCATATTATTATTATTATTATTATTATTATTATTATTATTATTATTATTATTATTATTATTAGGGTGGCAAGGTGTTGCCGTGGTTAGCACGTCTGCCGCACAGCAAGATGGCCTCAGGTTCGATCTGCCGAGCTCGGGGCGTTTCTGCGTGCAGTTTGCATGTTCTCCCTGTGCTTGCGTGGTTTTCCTCTGGGTACACAGGTTTCCTCACACAGTCCAAAAACATGCACTTGCTTCCAAAACATGCTTCCAAATTGCCCCTAGGTGGGAGTGTGAATGGTTGTATGTGTGTCAGCCCTGCAATGGCCTGGCGAGCTGTCAAGGGTGTACCCTGCCCTCACCCAGAGTCGGATGAGATGGGCAAAAGCCTCCCCGCGGCCCAAATTAGGATTAAGCAGTTTAGAAAATGAATGAATGTTTTATTTTTGTTGTTGTTAATATTATTGTTGTTGTTGTTGTAGTCATTATTGCTGTTATCTGTCTGTGTTCATAAAGTGCATCTAAAAATATATATATTGTATAGTATATTGTATTAAATATAGTGCATTTGTGTGTGTGTGTGTGTGAGATTTGTAGTGATGTGCAGGACCTTTTTTATTTTTTAACACAGGAGTGGTCTTAGAATCTGATAATACTTTAAATTAAAGTTTAAAGGAATGTTTCTGTCTAATGTTCACACCTTGATGTGACTTGAGTTGAAAGTGTAAACTATTAACACATCTTTATCTCTCTCATTCTGTCTCTAAGGCCCATGGAGGGATGATCCCATAAACTGTCAGTTGCGTGTGTCGAGTGACGCGATGGGCAGCCTGGGAGAAGGTGTGGATGCCAGCATGGTTAGCGAGGCTCTCCTGGAGGCCCTGTGTCCAGAGTGTGGGCAGATCCACCGCTCCTGGGAGAACCACCTCTACAACTACAGACTGGAGGTGGATGATGACCTGGTGTGTCACATCTGCCTGCAGCCGCTGGTACAGCCTTTGGACACGCCGTGTGGCCACACATTCTGTGCCCGCTGCCTGCGCAGCTTCCTACAGGAGCGGGACTTCTGCCCTCTGGATCGTGCCAGGCTGCAGCTGCAGGGTTGTCGGCGCTCCAGCATTTTGGTCCACAAGCTGCTGGATAAACTGTCCGTTACATGCCCACTTACACCTGTCTGCTCTCTAAGCATGCCACGCTGTGACCTAGAGGCACATCTCAAACATAGGTACACACACACACACATCACAGGCTTTTCTTAGATAACAGAGTGTTATAAATCATTTCCCAATGTGTTTGTATAGTTATAAGTTGTAATGTTATAAAAAGAACATTCCTGCAACATCAGGGGAAAAAAACTAAGAAACCTGAACACTTTCTCAGAAAGACCAGGAGCTTGTGCTTTCAACAAGGAAGTGTGATATATGAGTTATATGATTGAGATTGACACTCAAAGTTCAAGTGCTTAAAGTCATAAGGACATTGTTGCTAGGCACCAATTAGCTAACTGAGGCTAATTCCATTAAGTAGCTAGTTACATGGCTAGCATGTTAAATATTATTTTAAACTATAATAAAGTGGTACAGTGACAACAAAAATGAAAAAGAATTGTGAGGAAAGTCAACTTTTGCTTCAGTTCAGTTAGTAAATTTCTCTAAAATTACAAAATAACGCTACGCATCAAATGCTAATTGCACTGGCGTTGAAAAAATTGTGAATTTTCTTGATAAATAGCTTGATACCACCTTCTCGAAATGAAAGCTGGATCATGTCTTCATAAATTAATAAAGCGAATAAACAAAACACACACTTAAAAATCACCTGTGTATGTACCATATGTATCTGGAACTTAAATATACCATATGACACCATCACTGAGCAGCTTCACAACCTAAATAAATTATATTCACAAGTATTATGTAACTGCTGTGAAGCCATGTGTGCAATTCTCAGAAGAGCTGAGATTCTTTTTTCTTTCTAAAAGCTACAGATGTCATTTGGTGCATGCAGAAGAGCATACACAAGAGTGAACACTTCAGATGCGGGATTTAATCTAACACACACAGGGCAGTATGTACACACAACTCCCTCATTTCACTCATAGCACTTCAGTAAAGAGCAGGGTTTGCACAGTACAGAATGCATATGGAAAGCAGAGCGAGTTTCAACATTGACTTAAAATAATACTTCAGCGTTTTTCAACCACGTGTCTCTTTACATCTGTGGTACATGTGTGACTATTGCAGATAATATATTTTAAATGTGAACATGTAAATTTAATCAAGTGTCACTAATCGCCTTCTGAACTGCATATCAAGGTATTTGTCTTTCATTTGTAATCAGTTGTCATCATTCTGATTAATCCTGCATGAATACAGCAATTCTTAGAGCTTTCCAGTGCTGGAACTGTAACTGAAGGCAAACTATGGGTGGCACATCACTGTCAAAAGATCTCAATGGTAAAGTTGTGGACAGGCAAAAGTCAGGATATAAATACAAAAAAATTTCATAAAAAATTTTCAAAGTCCATAATCAAGAAATGGAAAGTGTTGGGTGCTTCTAGAACCCTTCTCAGGTCAAGTTGTCCTTCCAAACTAGATGGAAGAGCAAGGACAAAGCTGGTCAGAGAGACTTCTAAGAGGCCTACTGAAGCAGTTACAGGAAGTTTAGGCAAAGAATAGTCATTGTGTGCAAATGAAAACACTATCACAAAAACACCTCAAATGTGGCTTGTATGGGAGGGTTGCGTATCAGGCTGCAACAAAATGTAAATATATTGAATTTTTTTGTACCCACAAACGGGACTACATTTATAAAGGGAAGAATAATAAAAAAAATAATTAGGCCATGAAGTGTATTTTAAACATTGGTTGGTGGAATTCAGCAGCTGCCCTTAGACCTCCATTATAATTAGGGTTAGAACATGACTAAATTATTTTATTTTATTTTATTTAATGATTTAAATTCTTTATGAGTATCATTATAATATGATCTCTGCACTGATGCTTCACTGCTCTACCTAAGTAGCGGACAGGTATCAATGTAAATGCTTTCTCTGGAATTGAGATCAAACCTGACCTGCGGTTTCATTGGGGGATTATTTGCCCCTTAGTCATGTGACAGGAGATTAGCAGAGCCCTTAAGGAATGTGTTGGCCGACTGCAGCCATGCTGGGAAACTTCAACTCCAGAAAGCTTTTCAGCTACTTCTTTTGCAAGACTGCCAAAGGCAACCCAGGCCTGTGGTGAGTGATAGAGTCAGGTTTTATTCTGGTTTAGGTTGTGAGATTATCTGATTGACTTTCAGGATTAAAAGTTGCGATACAGTGTGAAATGAAGGCTGCACCTTGAATGTGCTCCGGTTTGGCTTGGATTAGGCTGGCAAGTGTTGATACTAGATTGTGCCAAACTTCTGTGGCTGAGTGTATGGGGTTTAGATTTTAGACAGAGTCTGGATTCAGTGAAGATGCCTTGAAAGCAAATTACTAAGTCTTAAAAGTCTAGTTTTCATGTGCTTTATCTGCAACTGTTTTGGGAAAAAAACAATGTTGATTTATGTCTTTAATTTGAGTATATTCCTAGCAGTTAATATCATCGTATTAATTGTGTCTCTTCTTGTTTTTTGATGAATAAATGTATAGAAAAATATCCTTTAATCAACTGCCGAATACATTCTTTTTTCTGTTATGAAAGTTTAATTATCAACAAATAATTATGTAATAATAATATTCTGTATTACCATTTACCCTCTACTCATCAAGTAAACCTTTTCTCTGGCATAATAAAACAGTATGTTCATAACATGTCAGTAACTCAACGACTCAACTCAACTCAAAAGTTCAACAACATTTAACTCAAAGCTATCAGTTTTTTAAAACCAAAATCCAAAAGAACATTAAGGTGGATGGCACGGTGGCATAGTATTTTTAATATGTACCCTTCTACAGCAAGGTCCTGGGGTCAGTAAGGGTTTTTCTGTGTTGAGTTCTCTCTGTGCTAGTGTGGGTTTCCTCCGGTTGCTACAGTTTCCTCCCACAGTCCAAAAACATACACATTCACCTGGCTGTTCCAAATTGTCCTTAGGTGTGAGTATGTACGAGTGTACGAGCGTGAGAAAGTACACAGCTCCCCCTGATGGACCAGCTGTAATAACACACTTCAGAAAAAGACGTATCTCGACATGTCAAGGAATCTTAAAAATTGCTGGATCCTGAATTTGATTTGGATCATCTCCAAAGTCAAATGGAGTCCTCCTTGTCCAGAGCTTCTGGTAAACATTTCATGAAAGTCCACTCATAAATTTTTGTGTAATTCTGCTAACAAACAAACAAACAGACATAACCTCCTTGGTGGAGGGAGTAATGGGCATTTTATGAAATGATGAAGTGGCAAACTATCCTAGTTCCTAACAGGCATTTATTTCAGAACAAATGTGATTACCAACAAAGATAGTTCTACTTTTCAATACTTGCTGTGTGATGGATTCTCACACCATAATCACTTGGTTCAGCTCATATCCTGGCCCCAGAGTTCACAGGGGATCTTCCATAGTGAGCTCTAAACAACACAGAGAAATCCTTCACTCTGGAGCAGAATAGTTGACAAGACCCAGCTGTAAAGGTTCTGCCAGGAATAAAGACTCTACTCACCTGCAGGAACATCTCAGTCCTGAGACTGACAAAATGGGTGTGTTCAGCGTTGTGATACAGTCGTTGTGTTGGTATGTTGTGGTGAAGCCAAAGATCAGTTTGCAGCTGAAGGTTTGTGTTCATTGGTCAATCGACACCACCTATCCTTACCCTTATATATGGTCCCCTAAGTGAAGGTAAATCCTGACAGAATAAGGTTGCAGGTATAGGAAGGTGATATGGTGTCTTTGCTGGCCATGCTGTCTGTAATAGAGCCTTGGAGTAGAGCCTCGCCTCTTACAAATCAAGAGGAGAAAGATAAAGGTGAAATAGGTGGGAACAGGATGCCTCTGTCAGCTACGGGCAGACTTGTATCAGTCACGTCCTAATGCATGGCGACCTTGATTCAGATCGAATGTCCAATGGAAAGATTATATCTCACAGTTAAGTGGTTGTCATAAAGATTTTGAGTTGTGTTACCAATGATCATGTTTCAATATGGAAATCTAGACCATCTCTGGGTTACTGATCAGATGCTGAAGGTTTTAAGCCTCAGTCACTGTTGTGCCACTTTTGTGCCCTTGTGCAAGGACCTAACCCTTAAAAAATGTGAGTGGATATGTGCAAATGCCTTGACTGTAATTGGTAGTACGAGAAAAGTGGGCAGGGCTTAGACTATTTTGCATATTTAAAGCTTTCTTGATTTGGATAAGGATGCAGGTGCTCGGCTGTTGTACTGTTGTTTTATGTAACCATTACATCAAGTTACTAATTATTCGGTGTAGACAACAGTATGCTCTGGTATTGATGAAAGGTCAGTTGCAGTGCCGGAGGTGCATTACCTCTCTGCTTTTTATCTGGACTTTGTTCTAGCCTTTGTAAGAGATATGAAATCTTTTGTGCTTATCACTGGGTAAAACAAAATGGTTATACACATCTTGCAGATTTTGTAGCCTGAAATGTTACTTAAAGATCCAGTCTTTGAATGTAATACTATACACTTTTTTCTTAGCGTATATCTCCTTACATGCATCAATCTGGTCTCTGTATGCCCTGAAAAAACATGTGTACGGCCTTGAATTTGTTGATGTTAAGCAAAGAAAGCCACACAACAATATTCCAGCCATTCAGCAATATGCATATAACCTTGCATCCTGTTGCTTATTGGCTGAATGGGGGATGGGGTGTCTTTGTAAGTGTCACTGTCTTGACAAATAGTAAACATGACTTTGGATGGGCGGGGCTTCTGAAGGATTCAGGATCCAGGACTGCACCTTTAATTCATTAATGTGTGTGTGTGTGTGTGTGTATTTGTGTGTGTAGGTGTCCTGGGACACAGGGCCAGAGAGCGGTTCTGGAGGGCACCCAGGTTAAGGGATATGAGGACAAAACAATGGTGACTGACACCTCCAAATCTCCACCGACTGAGATGAGGGAGAGCTCATCGTCACCTCCTGCTGGCTCCAATGCCTGCAGCAGTGGCACCAACCTGCCTGTTTGGACAGAAGAACGAGGTGTCGACAACCCTGCCTTCGAGGAGAGCACAGAGGAGGACAGTGAGTTACATCACATTTTCCAATGAGGTGTTGGTTCCAGTCCTGTTATGGGTCTTGCACAGTCAGGGGGTTTGTGTAGTCGTTCAGTTCAACTAAACCCCACCATTAAATCAGACATTTGGAAGAAATAACCAAACCAACACTACACACTCATGGGAATGGCAATAAAAATTTCTAAAAAGTTACACGGTGTGTTTTATTCCTTTTATACCAGAGCAAGATGCCAACAATTACAAAGTTGGATTGGTTACTGAAATGAAATATCTGTTTTGAACCGTTTTAAGTTTAATTATATATGTACTGATTGTTACAAAGAACAACCCACCCTTATTTAAGTTATTACCTCCCCAAAAACTGTATGCTTTTCTTTTAGCTTGTGTGTTTTTTTCTTTAGCAGGATTACTCAAGAAGCCATACATGGAGCTTCTTAAAAGTTCTAGGCAGGGTTTTATTAATTGGTGAATATTTTAATACATAAATAAGCTTGAAAAGTGCTTTGGTGAAAATAAACAGCCAGTCTTTTATATTTAATATACACATTTTAGTAAAGAGGTTTATAATTAATACAGTGACTCAATACCGAAACCCACAGTGGAGCAGTGGTGAGCACATCCGCCCCATAGCACGAAGGTCCTGGTTCAATTCCCAGGCTCGGGTGTTTCTGTGTGCATGTTCTGTCCGTGCATGCGTGGGTTTCCTCTGGGTATTCCGATTCCCTCCCACAGTCCAAAAACATGCATAGTGAGCTAATTGGCTATTCCAAATCACCCCAGGTGTGAGTGTGAATGGTTGTGTGTGTGTGTGTGTTGGCCGTACAGTGGTCTGGTGAGCAGTTCAGAGTGTACCCCGCCTTCACCCAGAGTTGGCTGAGATAGGCATCAATCTCCCCACAACCCTAATTAGAATTAAGTGGCTTAGAAAATGAATGAATACCAAAATCATAAATTACTTAAGGTGGTCTATATAGCATGAGGAACTAATTGAACTGTTTATTTTTTTAGGCGTTCAAGGTTTGGAACGTGTCACTCCACGTGTAAAGCGTCCCCTCAGTAACCCCTGCATTCACCTTCTCCGTACTGGCAGCTCCGCATCATCAGGGTGGGACTTTGTTGAGTCTCTGCCCCTATCAGCAGAAGAAGGTATGCTTGTAGTTAGTGTTTCTGTGCTGATCCTCTATGGAAAAATAGCTCTAGAATGGCGACAGTAGAATGTATGTTTATGTTTCTGTTCATGAACTGGCATCCTGTTTCCCATCTCAAGCCTAATTTTCCCGGGATAGGCTCCGGATCCACCTCAACCCTGACCAGGACAATGCACTTATCTTTACACCAGAGTCGATGATGGATGTACTGTTTCCGCCTGCCAGGTTGTGTAAAACTGCCGTCTTTGCCTGAAGGCGAGATCACTTCCATTGAGATTCATCGCTCAAATCCCTACGTGGAGTTGGGTATAAGTATAGTTGGGGGAAACGAGACACCTCTTATAAACATTGTAATCCAGGAGGTGTACCGTGATGGTGTCATTGCTCGGGATGGCAGGCTGCTGGCTGGTGACCAGATACTACAGGTAAGAAAAAAACACCTCTGACATCTCAAACAGGTTTAAAGGTGCAGTATTTAATATTTCTAAAGCTGTACAATTACCTCATTTGTGACTAAAATTTGCAATATTACAGTGCATGATATGGCAAGATAAGGCTCACACTCTTATTGTAATTTTTCTGGCCCTGAAATAAGCTTTCCTTTCTGGTGTACATATCATAGTTGGTAAGCCTTTTCATTGTAATTGAAAGACTCCTAACCAGCTACAGAATATTACAGACTGCCCCTTTAATTCCCTTTCATTCATATTTATTTGATATTCTGGATTACATTTTTATCCAAAGCTGCTATACTGGTATTATATCCCTGCCTCTGTTCTTGACCCCTCTTCCTCTTTCTTCAGGTGAACAATGTAGACATCAGTAACACGCCACATAACTTTGCCCGTTCCACCCTAGCTCGTCCATGTGCTACACTACAGCTAACTGTGCTCAGAGAGCGACGTTGCAATGCCCGGCCACCCCCTGTGCCCGCTGTTCCTGCCCCTGCAGCGGCAGAGGGCAGCCCAGGCAGCCTCCGTATCACCCTGCACAAGCGGGACTCCACCGAACAGCTGGGCATCAAGCTGGTGCGGCGCACAGATGAGCCCGGCGTGTTCGTACTCGAACTGCTGGAGGGGGGGTTGGCTGCCAAGGATGGACGTCTACACAGCAACGACAGAGTGCTGGCAGTAAACGAGCATGACCTGAGGCATGGCACTCCTGAACAGGCTGCACAGATTATACAGGTAGAGTGATAAATGGGAATAGGCGCGGTGCACCCTGAACAGGTCGTCAGAACTGGTTCTTGCTTCCAGAGAGTGTTAGTTACTGTTGAAGAGTTCAGACATGTACACAGTTGTCTGGGGGTGTCTTAGAGGAAGCATGTGTTTGAGCATCCTATCATGTCATGTGGGTGCGAAAATAAGTTAATTGATGAGCTCAGTCCGGATTGGTTCGTGCCTGATTATAGTAAAAGTCTGCCCTAGAACAAAAAGACAGTAGCCTGGAGTCTGTGAGGTTGCACTTGGCAGAAGCCACCATATCAGTGGTTTCGCATTACAGTTTTCAGGAATTAAATTGCATTAGACACTAATAATGTCATTGTGGTTACTGTAACACTCCAGGCTAGTGGAGAGAGAGTGAATCTGCTGATCAGCAGGCCTGGCAAGCAGACCATGGCTGTACACACGGGCTCGAGCTCAGCTCGCGATAGCTGGTGCCATGAACACTTCCTGCCTCCAACGCATCACACGGCTATGCCAAATCCCACCCCAAACCTGCAGCTCAGTCGTTCTTCCACATACAGGGTGAGTCTCCATGTGTGTGTCTGTGTATGTGTGCAAAATCCAGTGTTGGACAGTGTTCTAGTGTTATACCGCTCCCTCTTACAGCCTCCACTTTGTCCTCAGTAGTAAATAATAACTCCTATTGGATGGATCATTGATGTGATTGATTTTGTGGAGGGAGCAGTACTGAGAGTACAGAGATGGAAGAAGTGACATCTTAATTTGGCTTTCGCTGCACCATTTTTTTCATGGGGAACAAAAATGATAACAATTCTTCACAAATTGTAAGGTTTAGACTGCAGTGATATTAGGGCTCTCGAGTGACGCAATAGAAAATCATCCAATGCCCTGTCATCATTCTGCCATTTGCCAAACTGCATAATCCTATTAAGGTCGCAGGGAAACACTCATCTCAGCAGAAACCCGAGTACCCAGAGGAAACCCGCACAAGCACAGAGAGAACATGCAAACTTCACACAGAAACGCCCTCACTGAGCCCAGGACTCAAACCAAGGGACTTCTTGCTGTGAAGTGGATGTAAAAAATCATACAAAGATTCTTATTTAAATACTGATGATTTTATCCCAGGACAGGAGCTCGACAGAGTAAGACTGGCCATACCCTTTTGCCTGCCAATTACAGCGACTCTAGCCAATCATGGGCATCTTTGAGCTCATGCATACAGAAGTGGGTGGATATCGTTTTGCATTTTCTGTTATGAAGCTGAACAGTAGAGCTAATAGCATTGCATGGATTTCCTAAACCTGCATTATTGTGTAAATGTGAGTGCTTCTGAGATTTTTACTCATTTTAATGATTTCCTGAGAAGAATTTCACAGTGCATGGTTTTTGTATCCTTTTGTTAGGACCTCTCTCTGTGCGTCACCTGCAAAGAGAAACACATCACTGTGAAGAAAGAACCGCACGAGTCCCTGGGAATGACCGTGGCTGGGGGGCGGGGCAGTAAAAGCGGGGAGTTGCCCATCTTTGTCACAAGTGTCCAACCGCATGGCTGCCTGTCACGTGACGGACGAATCAAACGGGGTCAGTCACAGCACGTCTCTGTCTTCTCTCTATCTGTTTTCTAACAGTGTAGATAACAACTCATCTGCACAAATCATTATCGCATCACATTTTTCGAGGGAAATTTTAATATATCTCAAAACAGGCCGACTGCATATAATAATAATATTAGATTAAATATACTTCCCATGTTAAACACAGTAAACTATTAATACTAGAAAAGGCTCTTGTGAGAATGCTTTAAATAAGTAGTTTCAACAATTTGCGGTGAAATTTTTCATGTACAGTCACTCCTCCCCCTTATTTGGAGAGGGGCCAATAATTATGTAACTGACTGTAAGTAAAGCAGAAGTTCTTAAAATGTACTTGTTGCTGTGATCGCAGCAACACCAACTGTGCTTTCCTGCCTGACTCGGTTTATATGGTGGCGTGTGTGCCTCACAGGAAGGGTGAGGTGTTGAGACAGCTACTTTGGTTGGGTTTGGTGACCCTCCCAGCATTCCATGGGTGACTCGATTTATGTGGTTGCGCATGCAGTTTCTAGAGTTCTCACAATTGTTGCCACCACCTTCCGTGCAGGGATAAATGGGCCTGCAAAGATAAACAAAACACATACAAAGTGGACTATATAGACTTGGATTAACTGCCCCTCACAGCCCTCCACATTACTATGAGAGCATCTAGTAGATAATAAGAAGAAATAGCACTATGATTAAGTACTGAGTTCATGATGATAATGTGTTCCATGTGAAGGTTAAATTCGGCTCATTAACCTTCACTTTCCTGTGTGCTCAGGAGACGTGCTGCTGAGCATCAACGGACAGGACTTAACATCCCTGAGCCACAGTGACGCAGTGGGAACACTAAAATCCAGCGCTGCCTCGTGTTCCGTGCAGCTGCGGGCACTGGAGGTGAGCACGGTGGATGAGCCAGGACAGGACGAAGGCCTTCTGCCTCACCACGAGAGCGATTGCGATGCCAGCTGGTCGCCGTCCTGGGTCGTGTGGCTGGGCCTGCCCAGGTGAGGATTCACTTACTGTTAGCTTAATGAAGGAAGCTGTATCAAATCTCATGGGAGCTGTTAATGGAGTGAGAAAGACGAATAGTGCTGTTTTTAGCTCATGTGGTCCCCAAAGCCCTGGAGATCCATGACTGCTCTTTAACAGGATGTGTTTTTACTTTTTTTCCCCAAAAAAACATTTCTATTTTCAGACCGGTAACAATTGTTCTGCTGGGATGATTTAAAAATAGCTACATGGCCTCGGTGAGCAGCGATCCGAATAAAATGACACCCGGGAGAGTGACGTGGCAGAGGGCCACGAATGTACCAAGTGTTAAGTTCACCTCCTTATTCCTCATGTCCTTAAAAGAAAAGACAATAATGAGATGAGGAAGTGGAGCTATTTTGATTGAAAGAACTCGAGAAACGCATGGCATGTGCTTGAGATTTAGGTCAAGGGATTATATGTGAGTGTGTGTGTGGGGGTGGTTCATCAGCTAAATTCATTGAATTGATAGATCGTCAGAAAAATCACAGCCTCTCAATGTGAGGCTAGGACACAGAAGGCATTCAGTCTCCACCATCTCTTCTGCAGTCTCCTTCCTTTCTCAAATCATTGTGAAAAACCACCTCCATCCAGTCTTCCTTGAGTCCCCCTCCACACAGTTTGCAGCTGTCCCTTCTTCTGTGGACCTGTCTTTCATTTCTGCTATTTATCTGGTTTCACCTCTTCTGAAATAGTCCCAAAAACTGCCCAGGGGACACTACATGACTTATAAAATTCCCAAATTCTTATTTTGTCATTGGCAAAAAGCTCCAGGTCCAAAAATCAGGCTGCATCCCAAAAATAAACTCTTGCATTTTGCCGGGATCAGAGGACAGGATATTTTTGTCTTTCACTCTGGTCACTATGTTAAATTGGACAATAAGAGTACTTTGCACTGTTTTGGTCAGGAGACTGTCAACACCACAAGTGTGACCCAGACCAATCGTTGTTCATGCCGTTGAATGTCACAAGGGGAAAAGGGTCAAGAAATTGTCAACCATGGCTACAGAAGGAACACACAACAAAAATTTAACGGGCCAGACTTTTCACCATGGTGTCATGAGATAGCCCAGGTACCACATCGCTCTTCTTCAGTTACGTTCCACTAGGAGACGTTGCTGATATTCCTGAAATAAGACAAAAATCATATGAAAATCAGTAAAGATATTGACATCCTTTCCTTTGCCCCTGTTTACTATGGGCACCATGTGCACTTATATTAACAACTTACTGCAGCCAATCCACCGAGGAAACTGTAAATTAGAGGAAACCCATTCAGACAGAACGTATAAACTTGAGTTCAGGATGCTATGGTCACCCATATGAACAGTTTGTTCCCTGGAAACATTGTCACTGTAGATAAATGAATGTATTTTATACTCAGCATCATGCCCCTGCCCATCCTCTTTTTTAATTTCAGCTACCTGAACAGTAGCCATGAGATTGTCCTGCGCCGGAGTCACCCTGGAAGCTGGGGCTTCAGTATTGTTGGAGGCTATGAGGACAACCATGTCAACCAGGCATTTTTTATCAAGACCATAGTGTTAGGAACTCCTGCCTATTACGACGGCCGCCTGAAGTAAATCCCAATATTTAACATATGAGGTGCAATCAAAAGGTTCCTGAACACAGTACTGTCATGCATATGTAGCAGGAGTAAGCAGTATGCCATGAGATGTTGCCCTCTTGCCATTGTGTTTTCATGCCAATGTGCAAACGACATGCAAACATCAAATCAGTGTAGACCATTGAAATTTTTCAGCGGACCAATAGCAATGGAGCAGTCGAAGTGTTTTGAGCTGCACTACTTCTGGAAGGGTAGAACATAATCCTCTATTGACACTAAGCGTATGTTCCAGCTTAATGATTCATTGCCACAGGTATGCTAAAACATTTCAAGGGTCTCCACTGCAGAAGGCAAATGCACACGTGCTAGTGTCACAAAAGGGTGTGTATACTGACTTTTGACAAGAACTACTGCTTGCACCTGCTGCATACCCATGCCGCTCTACACTTATTTGCTACAAGAATAGTTGCGGAACTGTTTGATCACACCTCATACTAAATTTGTACTTTATCTTTTTATTTTCTCATACTTTCATTTACTACAAGTAAAATTTGTACCAGGTTAATAATCTTTGATTTTCTCTGCCATGATCGTGGACTCTATTACTTTCTGTTCTCAGGTGTGGTGACATGATCGTGGCTGTGAATGGACTTCCCACGGCAGGTATGAGTCACTCAGCTCTTGTGCCCATGCTGAAGGAGCAGCGCAGTCGGGTGGCCCTTACCGTTGTCTCCTGGCCTGGTAGCCTGGCGTAGTTTCTCCGTCCTCGCATCCAAGCGTTTTATCATTCCTGTGTCCCTTCTGCTCTGCCACGGATGCCATAGTGTCAGTGTGAGTCTCAAAAACCTTGAACACTTCACATGATGCTGAAAAAACCTGGCCTTAGAGAACCCTGCCATGCCCATGAGGAAAGCCCCACCCCTCTGGAAAGCAGCCTTAAGGCCTTCTCATGACTCTACCCTGCCAGGGGTTTTATATTTAGATGTTATCTCTATTGTGTGTGTGTGTATACACAAGTGAGGATGTTTGAATATGTGTATGTGTACAGGTGTTTAATAAATAAATCTTTCCCACAGACACATTCGTGATTAAGATCAGTGTTTGCAGTTTGGGCATGTGACCATGGCATAAAGAGTTGATTTATGTGAACATACTCAAGTCACAATTGACCAAATGCACTTATCAGCCCTTGGCTATGATATGCAAAACAGCAATGAAAAAATGATTGTGTAAATGAGACCATTCCAGAGACAAAAAGGGGTGAGGAAAGAAAACTAGTAACAAACCATTTTATCAATTCTGATGAGATTTGGTGGTTTTACAGGGTTTTTGATATGTAATTCACAGCACACTAAATATTCTTCCTTAAAATATATAACCATGGATATGCAGTCACATGACTTCATTAGGAAATCTATACCAGTACTAATAAGGAGTAGGGCTTACCTTGTTTTGTGGATGACACTAGTTTGAGTAGATTTGTGCTTAGACATGGTGCATATTATATTATAATGGAAATGCACTTTAAAAGGTACCTACATTTATGCACTTCTGCCCATGATTAGCAGATTGGAAAATTTCATGCATCATTAGCTGTATAGGTTTCGATAAAGTATTAGTCAGCTGCAAAAGCTACGCTGGCCCAGAGTACCTTGTCTCTTACTGTTTTCTTTATTTGTACAACCAGAATCAGCCATCAGGTACCACAATTGGGGGCATTTGGTATATACAGGTTCCACTTAAAACAATTAGAGTGCTAGAATGAGCTTGGCCCTGTGATGGTCTTACAAGCTGATCAGTGTTGGCTGAGATAGACACAGCCTTCCTACGTTCCTAGTATGGGTAAGCAGTTCGGCAAATGAGTGCAATGTGAATAAGCTTGATTCACCATCCAACTCCTGAACCTTTAATTCAACACCAAGTCAGAGATGCAGAAGTGATTTTATTTAGTAGTGCTTTAAATGGAATTATGCTGAAAAGTGAATCAGGAAGTCATCAAGGACTACATTTATGGGTTGCTTTGGGATGTGGACTGGTTTAGAGAGAGATTTTGCAGCCGTGCAGACACTTCAGAGACATTTGAAACATTCGTGTTCGTTCTTTTCTTCCATCCTCGTTTGGGCTTTCTCTGACACCACAAAGAAAAATCCATCACCCACATTTATATGCATTATTCCTTTTAAATTTCAAAGAGAACCATTTTGGAAGAGTTACACTTTAGATTAATTGAATACTTGCAGCTCTTATTTTTTTACATGTTCATTTTGCCCTTCATAATACTCTGTAGTGTGGATTATTCTGCTACATCACAGCCTGTTACATTTTATTCTTAAGAGGGTGATTACACTGGAGGTGCGATAGAAAAATACCGATGCGAATGGCAGTTTGCAGCAGTCACACTTTGTTAAATTTGTCTCCCGATATTTGTAGCATCGCATTTTGGTCACCTGATTGCAAAAAAGTCTCGGAGTAGTCTCAAACTCTTCGCAAACAGTCCGCACATGTCGTGAGAAGCTTGCAAAGTTTTGTTTTCATGCACAAGGATTTCTTCCAACAAAAGTTTTGGGACTTGCTTGCATCCCCTATACTCCAGATATTTTGCCTTCATTCACATTTTATTCACAGTCTGTTCATGCTAACACACGAATAAAAACAAATGGTTTAAAAAAAAAAAAAAAAAAAGGCCAAAATGTGACTGATTTACAGGAGATTAATTTTTTCCGCCAAACCAATCGCAAATTACTCTCAAATCAGTTGTGACTTTTGTGCAATATAAATATTTAAGCAGCAAAATAGTCACAAAACATCTTAATGCGAATTTTAAAAATATGCAAAAATAATTAAATAATCCCAGAGTATTAATCTGCATTAGTTGTTTTTCTACCCCACCTCTATTGTGATCACCCTGTTAATGAGTCATGCTCCTGAAATCACTGATCCTTCACACTGATGTTTACCTGCAGCTTTTTCTTCTCTGGGTCATGAACTACAGCATGTCGCTTCAGACTTCTCTGCAAAAAGAGAAAATACTCTTTGAGGGAAAAAAAAAATCCCACCATTAACATTTTAACACTTTTCCTCATCAGAACCTCTTCTCACCTCCATGGCGAAAGCTTTCCCACAACCTTCCTGAGGGCAGATGAAGGAGCGCTTGCCCTCATGAAAAGAAAGGATGTGATTCTGCAGGTTGAAATGTGTGGTGTAGGTTTTCTCACAGGCCTCCTTGGTGCACTTGAAAACACGCCGTACGCCCAAGTGGACAAAGAGTTTGTGCTTCTTTAGAAACCAGGCGTTATAGAAAACCCTCTTACAGCTGTCACACTGCAGGACTTCTGCGCAGACAAGCAGGGATTATGATGAAGCCCAAGATCACAACACTAGAAAATCTTCCGCCAGAGCAGTTTACCTCCGTGTTCTGCTTTCCTGTGTGCCTGATACTCCGTCCACGTCTTTCCCTGGAAGGTACAGCCCTCTTCAGCACACGGATAACCTACGAGTCAGTCATTAAAAAGTTGTAAGGGGGAATGTATTGACAAGTAAATGATTTGTAAATATTAGAACATACAATATACTACCATCATGCACTTTCTCATGTTTTTGCAGCTTTTTAAAGGATGTGTACTTCTTCCCACAGCCCTCATACTGACACCTGTAAGAGTTCATCACTAAATCAGAGCTGCTCAGTATAATGGGACCATGGAGACACAGTGGTCCTTACTTACTCGAATGGAAACTGGCCCGTGTGCTCACATTTGTGAGACTTCAGCTGGTTACGTTTATGAAATCCTTTCGAACAACCTTCATGGTCACACTAAAAATTGGAACAGAAAAAAAAACAAACATTTAAACTTTTCACATTGTTGCTTTAAGCCAAATTATTAAATGCCAAGTATGTGAAAAAACACCACCTTAATTTAAAATAATAAATTAAAATGATGAAGAAAGAAAAAAAAATGCTATTAATATTGCCAAAGTACAACCCCTTGCAAAAAAGTATGGAATCGCCACACTTGGAAGATGTTCATTCAATCTGTCTGATGAGTATATTGAGATACTGTGAAGGTTTCATGGTGACATGTGACCAAGTTATCCAGCTGCAACTTCCAGATTAGAGTCAACAGACAGAGGGGAGAAAAAAAAAAAACCCACCAACCGCAGACAGAGGAAAAAGACATCACTAGTAAAACCAAGGAAGACCATCCAATCTGTGATAAAGATGTGATCTTGTAAATCAATAAGAATGTAATGAACTTGGTCATTTTTTAGAATTGGTGGTAAAATGTTTACCTCCTTTAAAACAATCTTCATATACCGAACACACCACATTCAGTTGTTTTCCGGATTTTACAACTTAATTATACGGTGGATGTAAAAAATCGCAAATTGTATTAACCAATTAAACGGTTCAATAGGGCATTAATGACAGGGTTTCATTGCCTTCTGATAATTGTTTTTTAACTCCTGCAAATTACCAGGTATATTGAGTTCATCACATACCTATAAATCCCAAGGTATTTTGCAAAGAAAAAAAAATTCCTAAAAGGTACAAAAATGTTTTTTTTTTAATCATTATATGGAGTTTCCATCTAGACACACACAGCCTTATGCACACGTTCCTGTGCTGCATTAAGAATTTAATGCAAACCTTCAATATTAAAAATAAAAACTTTTAACTTCAGGAGTGTGAAGCAACAAAGGTGCTATTAAAAATAAGTTTGAAAACCATGCAAACCTCTAAAATCTACATACCAGGTCACATTAACCACAGAGCACAGGTTTAATGTTTCTCCTTCACAAACAAATTCACTTCCTCTCACAAAGGTCTGGTATCAAGATGACTAGTTAATTAAGTGACAAATTTATGTTCTCTGTAACCATGCAAACAATACAACAATCCAAGAGGAAGTGAAGCAGCATTAAAATAACATTTCAGTGGTGTTCTTGTTTCATACAAATGCTTGTTTTTCTTTCCTTGCTTCTCTGCCTCACACCAAGGGGGGGTGGGGGGGTGGGGGGGTGGGTTTTGGAAGCAGGGACAACTTTAGAATTGATTCGCACCCTAGAACTAAAGCAAAACACTATAATTTGGTTCTGGTGTTTCCATGTGTCTGTAGGTGACTCACTATACTCACCACGTAGACCTTCTCCTTGTGCTGGTGCACACGCTCAACATGGTTCTTCAACCCTGCTGGGCTGGTGAACCCCTCTGGACACACACACATCAGACATCTGCAGATTATGGGAGTAAGCACAAAGTTAATTCCACTTATCGGAATTGAATCATTTATCTATTAGAGGTGTTCACAGGCAGGACTCACTGGTACGGCTTCTTCCCACTATGGCTCAGGTTGTGCCTGGTGAGCTGGTAGCGGGTGCAATAACTTTTATCACAGCTATCACATGCAAAAGGCCTCTAAAACAGAAAGAGGAAAGCAAAAGGGATGAGTGAAAGTTGTCATAGAGACGCTCTTCACTTCCGGTTTTGTTGTGACCCTTACCAGCCCAGTGTGTTTGCAGTAATGAACCTCCAGTTTCCATGATTTGGAAAATGAAGCTTTACAGTTGGAGAAAGAACATACGAAGCTCTTACTCGGGTCTTTGAAACGTTCTCCCATTTTATTCACAATGAATTCACGTTGTTTTGATGTTTTTTTTGTTTTTTTTCTGTCGGTAGCATAGAGGAGCATATACACCTGCTGCTGAACGACTAGCACGAGACCTGTTTTCTCTTCTTTTTTATTAACCGTGGACTGTACCATTTTCACACGAGGGGGAACCGAACTGCACTCAGCGCAGACATGACGGGGAAAGGGCTGTAGGTATAAAAGGTGTTGAATGAAGAACAGGAACCACGCTACTAATGAAATTCATGTACGAAAAAATAAAAAAGGAGAAAGCTGCGGCAGAAAAACTCATGAGGTAACTGCAACGCATTGTGACTCGTTCCAAATTAGCATAAGCAGGCCCGGGCGTGTCACGTGACAATATTTCCTCACGTGTGAATAATATGAGGAATCCCTTCAAAAAAAAAAAGTCAAGTTGGTCAGTTTTTAAGAAAAATCTGTTTTTTTTGATAGGCATAGAAATGATCAGACATAGTTTCGTTTCTTGTACTACAATTTATGACTGGAGGTAGTAGGTTTTGAAAGTGGCACATGCACAGGTGCCTGAAAAAGAGGCTAAAGGAAATATATTTTTTTGTTTATTATTATAATTTTTTTATTAAACAAAACTTGACTTAGCAGGTTTCGCAAATGGACTCCTCATATAGATTTAGGCAGTGCATAAAAGCAGAGCTCCCATATGATTTCTCTTACTTGACAAGTTTTTCGTTGGATCTCTCAAACCCCATACCCATATCCTACGTATATATCAATATTAAATCATTTTAATAACTTGCTTATATAAAGAAAATAAAGATGAGATAACCCAAGACGCAATCTTAGTCTCGACACCATTACACCATTATAAACCGTAGGTTTAGAGAACTTTTTAATAATGCAGAATACCATTTACTGCTTCTTTATTTTACATCATTAATGATGACATCATATTGTGTGGCCCAAAAACTATTATATACCTCTTGCTCTCTCTATTAGAAATTTATTCCGCTCAGCGCAGTGCAGGAGCTCCACAAAAAAATCTAAAATAAGTAACTAAGCCAAGTTAGCCAAACTTTTAGTGTGTTTTTAAATGTTTATATTTTATATTTTATTATTTAATATGTACTTATGTAAATTAAGACATGCATGTACATTCATTCATTTCCCAACCACTTAATCCTACTAGAGCCACAGGGTGGCTGGAGCCTATCTCAGCCAACTCTGGGTGAAGGCAGTATACACCCTAAACAGCTCATCAGGTAACACTCACACCTAAGGTCAGGAACAGCCAATCAACATAATGTGCATGTCTTTGGACTGTGACAGGAAACTCACACAAGCACGGGGAGAGCAATGCATTAACCTAGACAAAATTTAAATAAAATTAATTAAATTAATTAAATAATTTAATTAAATAACTCATCGTCTTAAATGTCCTATTTAGATTTTAGCAGGATTTTGGATTAAATCTTTCTCTGAGATTGCAGCCTGGCATGCACACAAATTCAGCCCTAGAAGTGACAGATCACTGCAATAGGGCATGGAACATGACACAAACAGTGATGTAAAAATCATGGGCCAACCTAGTTCTTACACCATAAACTGTGGTTGTGAATTATGACATGGTAAATCTCATCATGTACCTGAATTTGTATCTTATCCAACCTATGAACATTATTAAAAAAAAGAGGTTTTGGATCCAAAGTTTTCTCAGTAATAATGAACAAAAATATTGATAGTCTATCTCTTGATAATGATGTAAATAAATTGAGATAAATAAAAACAAATAATAATTATTGTATACAGTACTTTACAGTAACAGTGCAATCTTTAACAGTGCAGTCTGCTATCTTTATATTAAAAAACTTATCCCAAGACGATATTGCATGACTCAAAATTATGTACACTCGCTGTTTGTTACAGTATTATCATCACGCTTTAAAATAGAAAAAGAAACTTTAAATTCATTTACTCATTAATTTTTTATGTTTCTGTGTCATGTATACTGAAATGTAACAGTGTATTTTTTATGGTTTTATGTAGTATTCTAAAACTTAGAATGAGATCAACAGACACTGATAGCTATATGTATAATATTATGCGTGTGGCGTGCTCACCTGACCTTCCTCTGTAATGGTTAAATGTGTAAAAAATAATCCACAATAAAAAGCACATTTTACTTCGCTTTTTTGTTCTTGTGCAACAATTTTGCAGCCCAATCTGTAATGCCTTGTGCATTTATTCCCTTAATCAACTCCCTAGAAAATAGAATAAATTCAGTGTAAGACATAATGTGAAAATATATAATGTGGGGATGAATATAATGTGTTAGGCTCTCTAAATGCAACATGATTTTACACAGTATTTTATCTCATTTTTTTTCTTTACCTCCACTGGCCTGTAAAACCATTTGATTGGGGATGAAGGTCTTTCTAGTTCAAGAAAGATTGATGGAGGATATTAATCTGTCAAAACTGGCTCCTGGAATGCGTCTGTCTGTAACTGAAGGACTGTTGTTCATGATCGACTAATAATACACAACACCCACACACATATATATCCAAAATTTATGACACACAATCATAGTTTATCGATGACTGGTAAAGCATGCTGATATGTCAACTTTACAGCAGCCATGTGCCATTTGTTTCTGTTATAAAGTCCCAAAGCAGTCCTGTTTATCAGATTTAATCTCAGTGGTGACTCATCACGTCTTTCAATGTCCCTCAACCTTGGTCCCCTCCATAGCTGATGGTTATAATGCTAGTAATGATAATAAAGTGTGTACATAATGCAGATAAACTGATATGGAAATCATGAAATAGCAAATATACCCTGTTCACTCATGCTTTAATATATAAACATCAAGATAGATCACTTATGTAGCAAATGTAGGCTTCAATTTATGCTCATTTTGCACCCCTAATTGGAATGAAAAACAAGTAATAATATACATTGTGCTGAAGAAGGGCACAGTGAACTGCCTGAATGACTATTGCTCAGTTGCCCTAACCCCCATCATCACCAAATTTTTTAAGAGACTTGTCTTTTCTAACATCAAGGCTGCCATCCCTGCTGACCTTGAACCACATCAGTGTGCATGCAGAGCAAACAGGTCAAACAGTTGATGCCATCAATACAGCCCTCCACACAGGCCTGTCACACTTGGACAGCAGTAACTGCTATGTAAGGATTCTGTTTGTAGACTTCAGCTCCTCTTTTAATGGAGTTCTACCACATGACCTGGTTCAGAAGTGGGCAACCTGGGCCTAGGGAGCTCACTGTGCACCTGAATACTGGGCTTTCTTAGCAACAGACCTCAGAACATCAGGATAGGAGACCACAACTCTCCCCTCCACTCTCATCCTGAACAACGGAACACCACAGGGGTGTGTCCTCAGCCCCCTCCTCCATTTCCTCTTCACAGACGACCAGACAACAATAACCGGGACCTTAACACATCCAAGACAAAGGAAATGATAATGGACTTCAGGAGATCTAAACAATCTGAGCACTCTGCCCTCTGTATTGGTGGAGAGGAGTTAAAGAGGGTAGGTGCTTCAAGTTTCTTGGAGTCCACATATCTCCTGACTTCACCTGAACCACAAACATCTCTCACCTGGTGGGAAGGCACAACAAAGAAAAACTTCCTCAGAAAGTTCCGAAAAGCCCACCTTCCCCGACCCCTACTGACAAACTTTAACCACTCTGCCATCGAGAGTCTCCTGGATTACTGCTGTACAGTGTGGGTCAACAGCTGTACTGCAGAGGACATGAAGGCCCTGCAGAGGGTGGTGAGGACGGCGGAGCGGGTAATTGAAACTGCACAACCCCCGTCAGTGACATTTACACTGACAGACTTCGAAGGCGAGCCAGTGAAATTATCAGGGATCCCACACACCCTGGACACCCCCTTTTCTCCCCTCTCCCCGCCTGAAAAGGGTACAGGACACTAAAAACAAAAACTTTACAGACTCATGAACAGATTTTACCCACAAGCTGTTAAACGAGCAACCCCACTTCCACCACTGTCAGATAGACTGACTGAATAACCATCATTCAGACCATCTTTCTAGAGCAGATCTCAAACATCATATAACATTTAAGCATCATGCACCTTACGATTAAAAAGCTCTACCTCTCACCGTGTATATACCATGCACCTTTGACATATCATGCACCCTGTGTATGCTTCTAAATGTGTGAATATGTGGATAAATGTATATGTGTGTCTATATATGTGTACATATGTATATAATATATATTGTGGTTGTGGGGAGGCTGGCGTCCATCTTAGCTGACTCTGGGCAATGGCAGGGTACACCCTGGCAGAAACACGCTGATGGCAAAATGATGACCTACTATTTACAAACGAAAGCAATGGTTCTTTTACATGCCTCTCACCACAGATGGTGAGAAGTATGGCTGGCCTTTGATAACCCAGTTATCTCCAGTCGGGGGAGAGCAGTGACAGCTTGGTAGTAGTGGGGCTTAAACCACGACCTGCGAACCAGTAAGCCAGTACCCTACCACTGGGCCACCACTGCCCAATATAGCGAAATATGAATAATAAATAATAAAAATGGACAAGAAATAATTAAATCTATTTACTTCATGTATTTAAGTGTTAATGTTTTAAACATGGGCGGCACGGTGGCGTAGTGCCTCACAGCAAGAAGGTCCTGGGTTCGATTCCCAGCTGTGGTGTTTCTGTGTGGAGTTTACATGTTCTCCCTGTGCTTGCGTGGGTTTCCTCCGGGTACTCTGGTTTCCTCCCACAGTAAAACGTGCACAGTAGGCTAACTGGCTGTTCCAAATCACCCCTAGGTGTGAGTGTGAGTGTGAGTGCGAATGGTTGTGTGACT